>CM042320.1:17225682-17385682 GCA_023566125.1 Zingel zingel
GGTATACAGTGTAAAAGCAATGTTTTTAACATGTCATCCTCTTGCTTTAGTATACATGTGTAGAATATTCAACAACAGTCATGAAACAGTGTCTCAATCTTACACATTCTGTGTCCAGTGTCTGGCAGCTTTTTTGGCACTCGGATCCCATGTCACCTGGCTTTGCGCTTGAGCAGTTGAAAAAAACCATTGGCTCGGTGCATGCTGATGACAATTATAGTGTGTTAAAAAGGAAACCACTGTATGCTTTATGTTGCTCATACTGTGCTTTGCTATATAAGTGCTTTGTACCTACATTCACTTATTTGGCTCCCTGTACATCTTAGTCCTCCACTCTGACAGGAGCTGAAATGCATAGAAAGACACGCAAGTTTAATTCTCGCTAGTTTTTGCTGTTTGCAGGGAAGCTGATGATTATTTTAGCACATACTGAGCAAAAAGCAATGTACAGAACATGCGACTGGTCTCTGGTCTATCCCACATACAAACAGACAACAACATTCACATGGGTAGTTGAGTGATTCCTATTCATGGAATACTGTTTTTGGATTAAGGGATTAAACCAAAGCCTTTGAGAGGAAACCCATGCAGACATTCCAGTCCTTCAAAATGAAAATAAAACTAAACAAAGTGAAAATGCACTTTGTCATACATCTGTTAAGCTGTTGAATTGTGGAGCAAGCTAGCTTCCATCTCTGCAATTAGCAGTGGAGACCCTCAAGAGACCGCTATGATGTGCAAGGCAATCTACTTTTGGAAAACCGCACTTCAAAAATAAAAATAAAACACTGTGCCAAATAAATTCCGCTTAAAAGTTGACCCACACTTGGGACCCACTAATCTAGGATAATTTCGTTCAGTTAAAAATAAATGCTCTAGGTGAGCCTTGATGGCCTGGGTGTTAAGCATTGACCATCAACCACAACATTCCCAGTTCGCATCCTGCTGGAGACTGTTGTTGCATGTCATTCTCTCTCCCTCACTCTTCTTGCTATTGTCAGGAGACTAATAAAAGCATAAGATAACCAAAAATAATTATTAGAAAACATTGTTCTGCTTTAATTTTACTGGAAATATTGAAATCCTCACCAGGTTAGTCCATGGATGCTGATGACCTGCCCGGGGCGTACCACTGTGTCTCCCACATGGCAGGAGCAATGTGAGGCTGACACACACTCACCCTCCTCATTGAGGTAAGTTCCTTCAGCACAGCCGCAGCCATCAAGCGGGGTAAATTCAACCGCACATGTTAAGTCTGACTGACTAAGAGAGCGGCAGGTGCGACCACAGCTTGTCATTTGGTAGCCATACACAAAAGTAGAAGGGCAGCCAGTTGTGTATTTCTCTTTTGAAATGAAACAGGATTCATCGGTGGTTAAATATTATAAACAAACACAGACTTTATTTATTTCACATTCAATAGTTTGGATTTAACTTACCGCATATGGTGTTTCTCCATCCATTAAATAAGACACCTTCAGCAGCACATGCATGGACATAGGAATATATGGCAGCACACATGCACTCCTCAGTGTTATCACAGGCACATGTGTCATAAATACAAGACTGTGGAGATAAGCAGCAACAAGCTAAATGAATAGTTGAAATGTTAAATAAGTGAAATAACACAAATACATACAGTATACATTACATTAGAATGCATACAAAAAGAAATCACTGCTTACATCTTGATAGCGTTTTGGGTTTATTACAGAATGGCACATTGCAAACATCCCTTTTGGGTCCGACAGCAAGGCGCACCAATGTGTGGCATATTTCTCTACAAAAACAAATAAACATGTTTTCGGTAAATATATTGTGAAGATTGATAATAAAATGCAGAGTACGATGTCTGTGACCTACCATTGTCTATGCTCAAAAGGCAGGGGTCCCCAAGTATGTTTGTCACATCGGAGCAGCTTGTCCTGGTCTTCCATGTGTTGACAAATGTCCCAGCCGTTCCCTCAGTTAATCCATTTGTGGTTCTGAAGTCATCAGCTTGCACATCATTAAAATCTCCACAAATACCTGAAAAACGATATTGATAGTTAATACTTTTTAAAATACCCACTGCAAAAGGTGGATATTTTACACTTTACTCAAAAGAAGTAAACACACACCCATGAGTTGTCCCTTTTTGGAAAAACTGGCTTTGATGTAGATCTGCATAATGGGTGAAAGCTGAATCTCGAGATCAAGCCCATAGTTGGTGTGGATTACAATAAAGAATGTTGATGGTTTGAAGATCGTAATGTCATCTGCGGGGGAGGAAAACATTTTCACATTAAATAAAGAGACAGTTTTAATTTGAGCAAATTACAATTTCATTG
Source organism: Zingel zingel (assembly GCA_023566125.1). Classification (NCBI taxonomy): domain Eukaryota; kingdom Metazoa; phylum Chordata; class Actinopteri; order Perciformes; family Percidae; genus Zingel; species Zingel zingel. The sequence continues at coordinate 17,228,013 of CM042320.1, forward strand.
TAGAATGAAAAACAACAACAACCACTCACCCATGAACAGAGGCAGCTGAGTGATCAGTTTGTTATACAAAACCTGTCCACTGGCTTCTACTACAATCATCTGCATTGGGAAAAAATGACAATATGCTAAAAACCTAAACCTTTCCAACAGATATTAAATGGAGAAAATCCTATAAATATATTTTTTTACTTTATTAGGAGAGAACCATAATATATTGTAATGTTACCATGTATTTAGGCAGTAGTATGGTGACTGCAGTCAGGCAAGTTGATTTATCTGATCTTTTACATGTGGCCAGATCACCAAGGACACTGAAAGTCCCATTTGTTTCCTAATGTCAAGAAGATAAAAAAATGCATATAAAATACAAACTGCTTGCTTTGTTACAAGTATTGTAATTTTGTCTGTGAATTAAATACTTAATTAATTAATTAAAGTTTGAATGCCTTACCTTGGAGAGAACATAAGAGCAGTCTCCATGGAAAGTATAAGTTTTACCATCATAGGTGGAGACGTGGGAGCCACCCAGCACAGAGCAGACACCAGGACAGTCCATATCTTTGCAGTTCCACTGACCCTGGGTACAGGTGCTGTCAACAGAGGTCAGTCAGTTCAACTGGACAGATTATTGTTTTTATTAACATTGTATTGAAAATAGGGAGATATTACCAGTTTCGACATGCCCTTGAGTATGATTCCCCTGGCTTGTACGGCTTGCCATGGTGTAAGCAGGAGCACGAGTCAACAGCAACACACCCACTTTGTGTAATGTCGTCAAAGACAGTCCCTTGGGAGAAACACAATGACATGATTAGTCTGGTCTGTAAAGTAAACTGCTATTAACATGTAAACTCCATTAATAATTTGTGTGCATTAATTAACAGAACATACAAAATATCTTTTATAATTTTAACATACGTTAAAGAGATGTCAAAGATAACAACATTTCTTACTAGACACGATCTTGAGTATCTACACATATCTCCACATATCTCCATCCAAAATCAAAACCAAGCTGCATTAAATCCAAGCACTTCATTTAGATGTCATTGTCCATGGCCTGACAACTTTCACCATTAAGTTGCAGTACATTAAGCTGCACCATTGTATATGTGCACCTAATTGATCACAGCCAAATCTACATCCAATGTAGCATCTCAACTAAAATAGTATTGAGAGGACAAGGAGAAATGTAATGAATGTGATAACCTCACTTCATTAACATGACGCAATTGATTATGTATTTGTAGGCATATACATATCAAAACACAGCTGCTAGCCGGCCAGTAAATCTATAACTTCTGTTGTTACCACAACTCTCAAGTCAAAAGCACAAATGAAGTAATTGGAGAGCATGAGTTAATCAAATGTGTGAAATGAAATAAACCCTTTGACATCTGCTGGACTACAAACCTCATCTGTGCTGGTTTTAAAATCAGGAAACTTACCATTTGGACAGAAGCATCCATCTACGCAGTGATCCACGCACACGTGGCTTCTCTTTTGGTTGCTGCAGGTGTCAGTACAAGGACTACCGCATTCTTTATGCTCCATGTTGAAAGGGCATGTTTTTGCTATTTAACACACAATAAAAGTACAACTTAAAAACAGTGATTCTGACATGAATACAGAAAAAATTAAAAAATAAAAGCATACTGTTGAACATATACATGTTTTGATTGTAGTTCTTACCACACAGTTGTGCTGTCTGCCATTGCTGTGGTTTCCCGCCTGCATGAGCGCACTGACGGGAGTACTCTGATATGGTTGAACACAAGCATGAAGTACTGTTTTTACAGCGGCACAGGTCCTTCACACAGGCTCTGATGAAGGAGTCAGTAGCAACCAGGTTTTGACAGCTGAGCAATGCAGGTCCTGACAGCAGGTTCGCACAGAGGTTTTTATGTGGGTCATCAAATCCATTTCTTCTTACTTCACTTGCCCAGGTCTGTGTGGCTGGTGAGATTTCTTCACACTCTTCAGTTGGACCATTGACCTTCCAGGCCTCACCATAATATTCAAGAGTTACAGACTCCCCTGTTTCTAGAGGTGAAATGGTTTTAGCAAATGTGAAGACTGATTTTGTGCAGATTGTTTTTAGCTTTATTATTTAGTATTTACCTGTTTTGATGAACTCATCAAAAACCTGTATTCCGTTGAAATCACCACACAGGCCACATGTCTGATTCTTGAATTTTGCATCCAGCTCAACCTTAAAACCAGGTGAAAATGAATGATGTGCAGAAATGAAGAAATCTCTTAACTACAGTTAACGTTATGTAATTGCTTACCTTTGATTTAACATTAACCTTTAATCTTTATGTTATCTAAATTCTCTAATCTATTTAGTGAAACTAAATATATTGTACAGTATATATTTTCAGGTCTCAGTGTCTTTGTTTATCTGTTAGTTATTAAAATAATAATACAAATCAATATCAGATAGTATTTATACATAAGTGCAATGGACAGCACATAATGAATAGGCTACACATACCCAGAGGGCGTCTTTTTCATTCCACATGACGACCAAACCCAGCTTTGCCTCAATTTTGACATAGGAGACAGTTCTTTCAATTGAAATGCCAACCTGACTGAATGGTATAGTGACACTAGAGGGGGGCAAAAAAAAACAACATCAACCATCACTGCAACCAGTACGTCAGCTGGTAATGAAAAGTCACATTATCAAAACAGACTCACAGTTTATCATTGACTTTGATGGAAGTGTTGGCTAATTCCACAATGACCCCCTCCAGTTTCATGGTGACCTTCTCAATGGTGGTGACCCCATTGATCTCCTGCCGTTTTAACTGAATATTGAAACTGTCATAGCTTCCCTTACACTGGGATGCAAGGAGGTAGTTGCAAGTGGAGGGAAGCTGGAAGAAATCACTATCGAAAGTCCTGAAATGATAGTTACCCCATGTACTGCAGAGCTGGTTGTTGTGAGCGAGTCTCATTTCTAGTTTGTGGAGAGAAAAAAACATCAATTACACTTTAATTCTACACGATTTTTGGTTTGGTATCTTTCATCTTTGATTTTTTTTTTACCTGTAATTACTGCCATTTTGGTCACCATCTGAACTGTACCTGAAAAAAAAAAAACACATATCAATTATGTAAGATATAAGCAGACTTCATATTTGTATTATCAAATATGTGCATGAAAAAACAACACCATTCATCCAACACTGAGAATTTATCAAATTTTATTCCCAGGATAGGGTCCTTCATACTCAATAGACAGTGCTGGACAATAAGGTTGGATTTGATAGATCCAGCTCTCTTTGTGTGCCAATGAGTGTACATACCAGTGCTGGCTGCAGATAGTGGAAGGTAGAGAGTGAGCCATGGTATCACCCATTCAAGTAGCATCCTGGCTGTTCTCATGATCCTTGAGTAGTCCCTGTCCTGACACGGATGGTTGAGCCAACTGATCTCACTCTACCAGTGTCTTGTAATATAGTTCATTGGGTATTTGCAGTTAGGGGGGGGGGGGGGGGGGGGGGGGTGGGGTGGGGTAAAAGAGACATTTTGGGTATCAGCCATTGTGTCACACCCATTAAGATCACACCCATGATGAGGTTTCTTATGATAACATTCATATTTATGTCTGTGTCATAAAGCATCCTATCAGTCATGATGTTGATCTTTGGTAAAAATGACTATACATCTTATAAGTAAGAACAAACTTTTAACAACTGTCATATGTCACGTACTTTCAATTGGTGATTGTTAGGAAAATTATGATTTACATTCTACTGCCTTTTATAATATTTAAACTGTTTGCATAGAATGTCATATTATAATGATTGCTCTCACACGATAACATGGAACCATTGGCTATCTTTTCTGACGCATTAGTGCATGGGGTGATGCTGAGGAAAGAACATGCAATCTCTGACCAGATAAGGGAGACGTCATCGACTCTGACCAGATAACAACTGACGACATCAAACTCTGTATTATGATTGTATTATCATTGCATATCATTAATTATAAAAAGTGGCTTTAGAGAGCTTCTCGTCAGATATTTCTGTACAATGCTGTAGTGCTGAAACTGGCTCATTGTTGTGTTCACAAGTAAAAATGAACGTTGAGAGCTCTTTAGTGGTTCTTGATAATGAAGTTATCCTAACAGTGAGACACGCACATAAATTATTACAATTATATTATCAACAATTATCAGTAATATGAAAACATCAATAACAGCCAAAGCCTAACTGCCACAAATTGGATGGGATCAAGGGAATAATGGATGGAAGAATTGAGAAATAAACAGTTGCATTTTTTTATTTGATAAATTGTTTAATACATTATCAAACCTGGCAGCCCTTAAGACTACTTTAATAGTTGACAACTAATGGATTCATCGATTAATTTTTGCAGCGATACTTAGTACATAGTACACAAAGGTAAAGAAAGGTGAAGCTCTTAACCCTTGTGTTGTCTTCTAAAAAATGTAAAATGGGTCAATGTGACCCGAAGTCAACACAAGGGTTAAATCGGCACTTAGATGCAGACGCAGCAAAAACTGAACCGTGCTGCCAAATAACTATTAATCACACCTGTCAATCAATGGCAGACATCAAAGCCTTCTTCTGGAAGTCTAAACATAAATCTAAACATAAATTCATTTTCAAAACCATCACCTGCACACTTACTGTACTAGAGGACCTGGACTTAGCAATTGAGACCATAATAACTTATACACAAAGAACCAGACAGAACAGATATTGCCAAATAAGAGAACAAGAATATACTGTATACATTACTTAACATACATGCATACATTAATAACATACATATACATTACAATATACACAGTTTTGTATACAGAGTGTGGTGACTTTTAATAGTAATGCTGTGATGCTGTATGAAGAGGAATCCGCCGACACTGTTCTTGATTATAAAAGGTTTTATTACAATTCAAGATTTTAATTCATTTTCAACAAACTCCTGCAGAGAGCTTGGAGAACAACCAACCCGAATTCTTCCAATAAGTCGTTCTGAAGTTCTGCAGTTAACACATGGTATATCAAATTTCTCATCTTTAACAAGAACCATCAGTTAAAATATCATAAACAGCTTAGAATGTTCTTTACAACTGTGGTTTCTGCTCCTGTTTTAAAAGAAAACACTACACCTGTTAATCTCAGATGCCAGAGACAGGAAGACTGCCTGTCCCACAACACAGTTCACACTGTTTACAATTACCAATCTGACTTTATCTCTCAAAGTCACAAAACAGAAGGCTGAAAGAGGCCCTAAATAAAAACACTTCTGTCTCCTCAAGGTTTTATATGGCTTCAGCTGTTTCTTCTAAATTTAGACAAAAATTTAAAAGAATATAATTAATTTCATTGTCAAAGGTAATTTTTTCATTACAGTGCTCTGGCATGTACTGCAAAGATGAACCAAGAAAACTACATGTATATTCCCTAAATCCTCTTAACTAACATTTACCCACTTTCTTTCATTAAGTATAAAAATACTTCCTCTGATTGAAAGACACTTCAAATCCTTTTGTGGCTATTTTCTATCCTGAATGTCTTTCCACACAGAAGGACTACTATCACCTAGGACATTGTTCCACTTAGGACATTAACATCGAAGTTGAACCTAATCTCCTAACTTTGCTTTAACCATAATGAAACATTTTCCTCCCAACCTTATTCTTCAAACAGATTGTGCACCTTTAACAAATTAAATCAAACAAATCGACCAGATCATAAACTTTAACACGTATGGATGTAGCCAATTGGGGATAGAGAAGATCAAATTTATTTTAAAAGCCAATCATTTTGTAGCATGTAATTACTCGCTTTCTACAAAGTACCACACAAAAGTCTCTCTTCACTGTTTGTTTACCAGATAGTAGGTGTAATAAATCTCCTTATGTTCAACATCCACATTTCCAACCTAATTTGTTTGACATTCCTGTATAAACTGAACAAAGGCTGAAAAGTAGCATACTAGCATAAAGCAATGCAGCCACTTTGCCACATAATAAAATTATAACCATGCATATGTTAGTCAATACTGAATTCTCAATTGCCCAATGCAAGCACTCATTGAAATTTAAACTGATACTTAAACTAACATCTCAACATATCGGTGTAAACATCCTAAACTCTTCACATTTAACATCCTTTACACTTTCATTCTGAACACAAGACAAACCAAGTCTACTTGCAAATGTAATGTGCAGAACAATCGTTCCTCTCCATTAAGTTGTTTCTGTAATTAATAAGCCAAAATTGTAATCACTATCAAGATTTGATGATTTGCACAGCTTCACTTTAGAGTCTTTGTGAATTATTTCACCCTTTAACATTTACAGACTTCAATAACACGACTGCAACTTATGCAGAATAGTGAAATTCAAATCAAATTTTCTAAACTGCTATATAAATGACAAAAGATGCTGATCCATCATTGGGCTATAATAACTGATTTTCGTTTGCGAATCTGTACTTAGAGAGAATGACACGAACAGATGACTGGTACACTATAAACAACAAATTAACCAATGCAAAAAACTTTTCATTTGACTAAAATATATCTCTGATTACAGCTTTTCTTATTTTTTTTGTTGCGGTTATTTTCCCCCATTTCCATCACCACTATTTCATGCACTCCATATGGTCATAATGACACTTGTAATACACCTTGCCTTTCTTTGTTGTTAAAGATAAAAGGTGCATTTACAAACTACATCCAAGAGCAGTTTACTGATGTTAATATCAGGCTATTTTTACTAATAGTCACACAATTGTTCTAAGCTTTTTTTTTTTAACAAAATTCTGAGAACAGCACTCTCAATCTGCTGATTGTAACAACTTTACATTAATCCAATTCAAATTTGTACCTGAGATCACTTCCCAATAAATTATCTAGGCAACACTCAAATAATAGAAACCTGTTCAAAAGTTGCCTATGTCATTAGAGCACAAAAATAAAACAGTGAAATGTTCCTTTAACATTTCCTGACACATCAGCTGAAGTAACATATTTGTCACTAGTCTTGTTAGAAGCTGTCACAGGAAAGTCATTACAAATTTAACAGAATATATATCACCAGGTACTGACAAAATTTAAGGTTTTCATACCAAGTTGCTTAATTTAGATGCATGTCTCAACTCTTCATATAGGTGTATTCACATAGGAGTAACTCTATTTTAAAAGTAGAAATAATTACTTGTTTAGAGTATGGGTTTTTTCAAAATGTGTGTTTGTCGGTACATTACCTCCTTTTTATGTGTCAATGCGTCGATGCGTCGATGCGTCAGAGCAAATCTGGTCTCTCTTACTCCCTCCTTCTCTGGTCTGCTGACGTCATCACTCTTCTATGGAGATCTGTACCAACTTGTGACTGTCCTTGTCCTTGAGCTCAATTGTTGGATCTCTTTCCGGCCCTGATGACACCCCCCTTTCAGATCTTCTGGGCATCTCTAGAATCCTGGCTCCAGGCTCCAATAAGGGTTCACCAGTCCTCCAGATGACTTTTGGCCCCTGTATCCTCCTCTGTAGTTTCCTCTGTAGTTTCCTCCTGGTCTATTGCAATCACGGGCAAAGTGTCCATCCTCTCCACAATTAAAACACTCTGAAGAAGGCTGAAAATACGGATCATATCTTCTTCCTCGTCCTCTGTCTAAACTTCCTCGTCCTCTTCCTCTCCAATTATGTATCTGTCCAAAAACTGGCTGTGGATATAAAACAACTGGAATCACTAGTGGACGTTGTTGATTTGGTGAACACTGATTTTTCATAGGCAAAGCCTGCTTTTTCTCCTTCTTCTTATTCTCCACCAGTTGTATTTGATTGAGTTTTCTGGGAGTTTCTTGGTCTTGTTCTTTCTGCTCATTTCTATATAGCTCCACTTGATGGACTATATGATTTGTATAAACAGTTTTTTCCATGGTTCCAAGTCCAACCACCTCTGCCAGTTTACTCCTTACTAGTAGGGGCAGTCCCTTCTGTAACTTGGTTTGCAAAATTGACTGCTCCAGTTGACTTGCGTCTGGATCATTTCCTGTAACATTTCTCCACACCTGATAAACTCTCGACACGTAGGCTCTCGGGTTTTCCTCTTGTCCCAGTGGTTCAATCAAAATGTTGTTTGGATCCACCTCTGTTGGATACTCATCTCTCAGCGCTCTCCACAGACGACCTCTACTTGCAGCCAACAACTCAGGATCATACACAGATGTCCCCATACATCGATTAAGTCCAGCTTTTTGAAAAACTTCTCCCATAGATGGAACCCCAATGAGATTAGCCAAAAGTCTCTTAATATCTCCTATGGCATACTGTGTCCCTGTCGACATTTCTTCCAATTTTGCAATCCAAGGATGTGCTCCATCTTGGAGAGTAATATCTGACATCTCTGCATCCTGCAAAGGCTTATACTCCAAATTCTGTCCTTGAATGATCACTGGAAGCATCTTCCCGCTTGCTTTTCCTTTTCTTGAACGCAATGTGTATTTCTCTTGTATCTTTTTGTCTCTTCCATTTTTCATCACCTCTCTTTTCTGCTCTAGCCAGCAATCGTCTGATTGCAGGCTCATATCCTCCCATGATCTCTTCTGATTCACTCTGATCATCATCATCATCTTCCTAAACCTCAGTCTGCTCTCAGTTTCCAGACGTTTTGTTTTCTTTTTACTTTTGGAGCTTGGATTCATCTTTATGGTCGTTTCTGCTTGTTCTCTCTCAATTATTAGTTCATCTGTGAATGTTTCACCAAAGTACTTTGTAGACATGTGTAACGTTGCTTCTTTAATGTCAGTCTGTGACAAAGGCCTCTGTCGCTTTTGGATGGCACATGGTAAACCTACTCAGGTCACCATGAACCCAGACAATTAATTTGCAGTTACACTTTTATACATATCATTCAGTAAAACTGTTACCAAAAATACCACATTACATTGGTTTAGTCAGTTCAGTTTATTCATTTCAGTCATTTCTATTTTTCAACAAACTGTTACTTAACCATTATTTCGAACTCTTTCTCCTCTGCAGTCCCTGGGTCTGAACCAGAGCTGAGGCAAAGTGCTGCTTCATATAGGGCCTACAGCAATCACACTCAGGTGTGCTGATGGTGGAAGATACCATGTATCTGGGTCATAGGTGACGGTAGATTTTCTAGTTGAAAATGGGTGTAAGTTTCAGTGTTTTCTAAAGTAAGATGAGTGGAAAATGATTTTTCAAGAGTGTTATTTGTTTATTGTAGAAACTAGCAGTGAATGTCTAGATGTGTAAATGGTAATATAATTGAGAGAGAAATGAAGCAATTAAGAGTTGGTTGGTCTAAAGGGAGGGGCTTAACACATATCAGCCTCTGGCCACCTAAGCATGAGGGGGTCAGTCTGAGGGTGACTACAATCCAGACAGGTGATGTGAAGTTTGCTAGTGAAAACCTTGTGTAAAAAGATATTTTTGTTTGTTTTTTTTTCGCTGTGGACGTCCTGCGCTGTTTCACCATTTTCTTTTTTGTAAATAAAAGCACCTTCATGTTTTGCAACTTAAGCCATCGTGTTAGCGATTTTTTTTTTTTGTCCAGATTCCCAACGTAAAAAGCCTAAACTCCTGTGCGGAGCTGCAGCTCAAAGCAATTACAGCACCTCACACTCATCTGCAAGACAAGTCTCCCCCTTTCTCATCTTTACAGCACAGGTCTACAGGCTGCAGCACCCCAGTGCAGACAGGGAGTGGCTAAAACTTTTTGTGAAAACTTGAATTCCTAGAATTCTTGGACATGCGCAGATCAGTCAGCAGTGTGATTTCACAGTGAGAACAACTCTCAAAATCGCACCCACAGCTCAGTAAAACAGCAGCACGAGACAAAACGCACAAACTCACACAAAACATGCAACACAAAACCTAGTTTTGAAACTTCTTATTCTTACTATAGCCTAATCTATTCTCACGTCCTCCAAAGGAAGCTCATAGGTTGTTAGCAATTTTGAAAACGTTCTCCTCTAGAGAAGACTCATACCTTTTTAAACAAAGTCCTTCCTAAGAGGCTCATATCCATTTAACACTTTTAAAAACGTTCTCTTCAAACAGAGACTCATAGTTTTAGCCATAATAAACAGAATATCTTTCCTCACAGATAACTAAGACGCCTGTTCTCAACCAAAACATATATGTATCTAACATAGGATATCCTCATGACAAATCACGCATGCACAGCCACACACAGCAAAAACACCGCTCTCCACGCACACACTCTCTCTGGATCCTTCATTCATACTATTTTCCCTAAAGGCACGCTTCTCCGCCGCTCCTTTTCCTTATTTCCTGTATCATTTCTTGTGCTGGCTTTCTGTTACCTGAGTAGTAGATATCAATGGAAGGCCACTTCGAACATAATTCGTCAACCATGAATCGAGTGTGAGCCCACAATTGAATTTTATTCTACAAACTCTCAGCGTCCTTGAACTTCCTAGCTCCTAACGCGTCCTCGAAAGCGCACCTAGTGTCCTGGAACTTCCTAGCTCGTTTTGCGGACCTCAAAATTGCACCTAATGAATTTCTAGGATTTAATCGGCCCATCTAGAAGGCCCTGACACACCAACGTCCTCACAATGGCCTCAAGTTGTTAGTTTCCTTGAAGGTGTTATTCCTCATAAGCGGCGTCCTAAATAATCCGTGTTTCTTTTTTCCTCTTATCCTCTTCTTTCTTTATCTTCCTTAAGCCTTCGCTTTATCTTAAGCCTTCGCTTTATCTTAAGCCTTCGCTTTATCTTAAGCCTTTGCTTTATTTTCCTTTTATTCCTTTTATTTTCTCTTATTTCCTCTTATTCCTTAAAGCCACACCTTTTTTCCTTTATGTTATGCTCTATGTTATTCAAGCCGAATTTCCCTGGCCAGGGTTATCAACTCTTTTTTCTTTAAGCCAATTTGACTATTCCTTAAAGTTTATTTTCACGCAGTGTCTAATTCACACATCGTCTTCCTTTTAGACCACCTTCACAAGCTATTGTACACATTATCCTCTGTTTTTCACTTTAATTTCCTTTTCCTCTATTTCTCTATATTCCTTAATTACACTCATACTCCCCCCTGTTTGCGTTGATTACAACGCAAACAAATTTAGAACAGAACCTCCACCACATGGCAATCACAGCACAGCACACACAGGTTCGGTGCAGTGCCCCGTGATGAGACAACAGGCCTGCAACACGTCGCACATCCTCGTCGCCAAATTTGTGGTGACTTTTAATAGTAATGCTGTGATGCTGTATGAAGAGGAATCCGCCGACACTGTTCTTGATTATAAAAGGTTTTATTACAATTCAAGATTTTCAGCATCATTTTTAACAAACTCCTGCAGAGAGCTTGGAGAACAACCAACCCAATTCTTCCAAATAAGTCGTTCTGAAGTTCTGCAGTTAACACATGGTATACATACTGTGCATTTAGTGGGAGGGTGTATATATGAGTTGAGATAAAGTTCAACCACGAGTGTCCTATACATGGACTAGAAGAAACAGAGTCTCTTTTGTTTTAGGGCCCTTTTCCTGTTATTCTCTTAGACTCCACATCTGTATCCTCCTCGAACTCTTTCCTGTATAGGGCCTCTCCTTCCCACCATGACTTCAGTAACACATTATTGTATGGAATATATTTGAATTAAAATATACAGGCGTAATTAAACTTAAGTCAAAGTTGTAAATCATTAGATACTTCAAGAGGAACTATATTTAGGAGAAACAATATTGGTTCCATCTTTACCTGTTTTTTTTAAATATTATTTTTTGGGCTTTTCCGCCTTTAACTTGACATCTAGGTGAGAAAGGGGAAGACATGTAGGAAATCATCACAGGTCAGATTCAAACCCTGGACCTCTGCGTCGAGGCATTAACCTCTCAGCACCAACCTGGCCACTATCTTTACTGTTTTGTGGAAAATTGAGCTATGCTCCATGGCAATATTTCCCAGTACCTGGATATCAAGGCATATTACCAGATACAATGATAGTAAGTCCCTACTTATTTTTTACACTTCACACAGAGGGAAAATCTGATTAATTTTGTTTAGAAAGTGAGGAGTGTGTTGCAGTCTGTGTAATATTCTGTACTGGCTCTCTCTGAGTCATGTAAATATTTTCTGAGCACATTCAAAGGCATCAAATAGTTATTACTTAATTACTTGTTTGCTATAAGTATTACAAGGTACAACATGTCAGAACTAATATGATTAGTTTTGTCAACAAAACCTTCCCACAAAGCACGTCAAAGTAGACACTGTTTTTCGTTTTCTTTGCATACTGTCATGCAAACAGAAAGGCTTGCTATGATGCAGAGTAAACAGAAAAGCTTGCTTTGACACAGTTGTTGACAGTAACATTTAGTTGAAAACTTATAAGGTGAACAAGGGGTGTTCATGGATATATCCGTTGTGTGCGTGTAGAGGGTCTTTCTGAAAACCTCAAACATGTTTCTGAGGTTCTCTGTCCATATGGCTGCCCCTGACCTTAGATTCTCTGTATGCGTTAGTAACTACAACTAACTATGGCTAACTCAATATGTATTATTTAATTTCTAATTGGTTGTAATTTTTTTGAATAGATTTTCAATTGAAATTGACCATGTTTAACTTAAAAACTAAAACAATTTATCCCATATGATCTTATGATAACAATAAAGATGTTGCACATGTAATGAAGGTGTGCTGCAATCTCACAGCACTGTAGATTAATCTTCAGCCTGCAGATATTTTTGTATTTTAATCAGCAGGGTTTTTCCTGGCTCGGAATGGGCCTATGGAAACACAAAGCGGGGTGTCTGGGGGCCCTTCCCACAGGACATTTTGAGTATCAGACACTTCATCTCATGCATTCTGATACATTTTAGGCACAAATTTATGGTGAAAACGTCTTGATTTATGTCAATGAAAATAAAAAATGATGGTGGTAGGTAACAATTCAAAATATAAAATATAATGGAATATAATGCAATAAGGGAAGGGGGCTTTTGCATCCGACTACAGTTGACCACAAAGTACAGTTCATTTGATTAGTATGAACAGGGCACTTTTTTTCTCAAGGAGCACGTTTAGCTTCTAAATTGAAAAAATTAGGAGTGACTTACATAGGTAACTATTATTACTCTTGTAGCTAGTTTGTAGAATACAGGACTACTTATACTGCAATACAGGAAAAACCTTGATCAGTTGCAAAGCCTGACACAGAAACAACCTTGGGCTCCAGATTGCTCCTTTGCTCAACTGATATCTACATGTTGCACACACTATGTAAACACCAGCAGCACAAATCTGGGTTATGTGGTTAATACATACTGTATCTCTGAAGTTACAGAATTTAACAGAGGCAAAATCTCTCTTTAGTGTACATTAGATTATTACAAGTACAAACAAGCACTAACGTTCCCCAACATTGTCATTTATATTGTTTGATACTATTTTTCTGGTTGGTGAGCTCCTAAATGTTTCCTTACCATCAGGTTTGGTATAATAATCACAGTAAATGTGGATTAAAACCAGTTACAATAGCTAATAGTTTGTGCCTCTCATGTATTACATTGTAGTCACTCACAGAGATAAGATAAGCACCATTTTTTTTGTAAAGGATACCTGGCAATATTTTAAAAACAGGTACACTTTCATTAAGGTATTTTCTGTCCACTGCACAGTGTAAAAGATTTCAACATGATGTATATTCTTGCTTGTTATATACAGAAATAAAACATTGTATTATGCATGAAAATGATGAAATTAAAAAAAAAAAACATTAATATAGATGTATCCGTGATAAGATGCTTTCATTTTGGAGAGATGCATCAATTCCAGGCTGCCATATTTGTTTGGACTTGCGTTTAGAGAAAGAAAGAGAGAGCGACCACTGTTGTGAATGTTTACAGCTAAGCTAAGATAACCAGTGACCGACAATTTGTATATGTTTCCAAATAACGCTAAACTATAAAACAATCATTACTCATCAACTTTTCTCACCATCAGCAACAGCTGCGACCTTTAATTGAACTTCCAGTAGTTCCAATTGCGCCCTCCATGCTATGGTTCTACAGAGTACACCCACAACTATTAAAAATGGGAATGGACGGCAGGACTGCAACGTAGCTGCAACTTGGCTATAAAGTAAAGTAGTAGTAGCAAAGACTGTTTAAAAATGAGTAGTAGCAGTGAGATAAATCATATACGTGTATATTGACAGATATTTACATGTTTACATTATGCGTTTAACACTGTTAAAAATATAAGATAAGATAAAACTTTATTTCTCTAGAGATAAATTCTGTTTCAAGAAATTTGTAGCACAACTCATGTAGTAAGATGACGTAATGAGCCTCTTGTTCTCTCTTCTGCCATTCTCTCTTCTGTGAAAACATAGAATTTTATGTAATTCATTTTTGAGAATAATGTCATAACTATATACCGTACTTCTTCATAACACATCTTCTGCTGCAGAATGCAGGAAGGCTGCCAGCATGGAGAAAGACAGCAGCAACACACTTCTAAATGGCGCTTTTCTTTTAAAAAAACTCCTGGACGGCTCAGTAGACAAGTCGAAAGCCATATGCACATTGTGTAAAGCCGAATTAAAATATCACCGAAGCACATCAAGCTTGAGCTACCACCTACGGAGCTAAGATGCTAGCGGGCTCAGGCAAAGCAGTATTTTGGAGAGTGCCGACCTGTGGATGAAATCAAATCCAAAAAAATGTATACAGCTCTTGCAAAATGGGTGGCAACTAACTGCAGACCTGTCAGAATCGTAGAGGACTCGGGTCTTACAGAAGTGCTACGGTTGGCATGTTCTGATCCATCTTATACACTGTCATCGAGGGGGACAGTAGTTTCACGCGTACACAGCCTGCATTCCACGGAGAAAGCAGCTAAACTGGAACTGCTGCAAAGTGCAAACGCTGTCTCATTAACCGGGGATCACTGGACGTTAGTGAGTAATCAACATTATTTAGGAGTTACTGCACACTATATTGACTCTGGCTGGACTTTGCACTCGTTTGCCTTAACGGTTCGACATACAGAAGAACGACACTACGCTGAAACATGTGCCGAGCACTTCAGCGAAGTTGCAGAGGCATGGGGCATTGCCTTTTCTGTCCAGGAGAATTGTTACATTCCTTGTTATTAGAAAAATGTAAAGGTATTTAACCTTTACATTTTTCTGTCCTGCTGTGGCATCTGGGTTTTGGACCATTTTGTTTGTACTGTATAAGCAAAGTGTTAGTGTTACATCTCAGTCAATTGCTGTGGTGTTTTAGTTAGGTACTTGGAGGAATTGTGCAATAATGACAGATTCACACATTTGTTTACAGTAAATAAATAATAGTCAAGTTCATAAAGTAACTTTCTTTGCATTCATTTGATTCCCAATCAATAGACACTGGTAATAATTGCTTTCCATTGTTATTATGTACTTAAAAACAGTTCTGAAATGCAAAATAATAGAATTTTAATTGTGATTAAACATGTGATTAATCGCGATTAACTATAGAACTTCAGCGATTAATCGCGATTAAATTTTTTTTATCTTTTGACAACCCTAGTTAAAATGCAATTAGGGCGAGCAGTAAGTAAGCTCACCTCACCAACAACTCATGTTTTTTTTTGTCTTAAAAAAAACTTTATTATTCAAGTACAGATACACATACACATTGAAAACATTAAATGCATACATACATACATGAAAAAGGGGCGCATGGAATTTACATTAAAGAGGTTGTAAGTCATTGTGAATGTTCAGAGTCTGGATGGCTTTCTTATTTGTCAGTCCTATTAAAGTTTCAACATATAATTTCATGTCATTTTTAAATGAATATTCGGTTTTCTTTCAGACCATTTACATTTATGGATATAACGTTTTCCAAATAAAATTAAAAGATTCTAAATGAAAACATGGCATTTTATCCAAATCAAAAGCTCGCCTTGGATCTAGCTTACAATGCTGACTCAAGTGACTCAAGTGACTCGCACAACCTGGATCAGTTTAGTGAGCGACTCAGAATAACCCGAATCATTAAAAGGAATCGAGTTTGCCAGGCCTAATGCGCTGCCGCCGTAGCTGCTGCTTGTGTCTGACAGCTGAATCATCCGTGTAATACCCCTTCTAAATACGCTACATCTGATTGGTTAATAATAATCCTACATCAGTATCTTACTGTGTTATTGGCTTGACTAATATAGTAGGCAACCGCGTTTGCCTGCATATTTACGGGTCGTGCACTATGATTTTTGGGGAAAATGTGCAACAAATGGGAGTGGCAACACTTTTCATATCGTTGAGAATAAAACAATCGTCCCAGCTTTACAAATCCATTTCGAAAAGTAAAGCAGAAAGCAGACCCTCGGCCCACCGTCTATTTGGACAAACTTACTTTCTTGTGTTAAAATGTCTGTACCTGAAGCTTAGTGATGGACAACAGCAATCCTCCCTCATTTACTCATATCTGCCCTTCCTGTTTGCTTATGCAACAAAACAAATACAAATAACACACATGAGTCAATAAAACAAACAATAATTCAATTGCTGAATGTGATAACATCTGCCTGAACAGTATTGTCACTCATTCACTACCTCTGAGAAAAGCACCTATACATGTTGCATACCAGCTGTGCTCAGACCATGCACCATATAACTTTATTTTAGATTCTAGCTGAGATAATATTTTCAATTATACGAATATCTGAATTTTGGGGAAATGTGTATAAAATGATCCACACAATATCTAGAATAATTCCATTTGACGGAATTGTGCAGCCATACCATTTCACTCAAGAATATACAGTAAAGATGTAGCCTACTGTCAATGTGGATAAGATGTTTTTTCCAATATAAAACATACTTTGAAAAAGGAAAAACTGGATGT
Organism: Zingel zingel; assembly: GCA_023566125.1. Classification (NCBI taxonomy): domain Eukaryota; kingdom Metazoa; phylum Chordata; class Actinopteri; order Perciformes; family Percidae; genus Zingel; species Zingel zingel. The sequence goes on from CM042320.1 coordinate 17,244,893, forward strand.
TCAGGGGTTAACAATTTCATTAATTTTTCACAAACATTGGGGCATTCACGACTGTGTGGCTATCAGATGACTAGTTAAGTCTAATCATATTCAAGCAGATGCACAGCAAAGCCATCTGCCACATCTCACTATTACTGCTGACAGCTCATACCAACACTGTTTGCTGCCCCAGCTCCCTCCACATCCACAACCTCCTCTTTATATGCTTTATTTTTTGGGTAATGTTGATTTAACTCCATTTTAATGATAGTGTGTCTGGTTATTAGTTCTCCAGCAGAATCCTCATGACTGCTTGGATGCATTGACAGATCCCTCAATGAGCTGCTTAAGTGTTTTTAGCCATATAGAACTCGTGCAGCAGAAATCATTAAAATAACATATTTTTTCTCCATTTCCTTATTTACCTGGTATTCATTGTCTTTGAGGACACAAAATATTTTAGGGACTAGAAAAGAGTAAGACAATGGAAATTACGTGTGTTAAGTGTCACTACCATCATTAAGTTTTATGAACAAGCAAACTATGAATGTATGCGCTTACCACATCTATGTTCTGGACAGCATCTTCCCTCAGGAACACTGACAACTGGCATATATCCTACCGGACAGTTCATGTTGGTGATTGGGCAAGTGTTTCTGTGGCATTCTGTGGAGACAGTAAATAGTTCAAACCCATCAATATTGGTATCAATGTAGGCCTATAGCATTCTGAAAACTCTGGAGGACAAATGTGCATTGATGCTAAATGTCTTTCGGCAAACAAAAGTAGAACAGCAGTGGTCTGATGGCATAGTTTGGTTGATGAGGACAAACCCAGGACCAGTGCATTTTGTTATAGGTGGTGTCGGGCATGCCTTTGGCTTGCAAGTCACAGTCATAAGCGGAGTTTGACATTCGAGCCAGGGGGGGCAAAAAAACAACTCATAGCAGCTGAGATCAGAGGTCTGTACTACGAAGCAAGATGTGGCGTTAACGAGCTAACTTCAGGGTTTTCTGTATCACGAAGGTGGATCACTTGTTACCGGGTCCAATTGCCGTGGTAACTTATGCTGAACGCTTAACCTGGTCGGGAGCAGGTTAAATTGGAGATCAGAGATCAACCGGTGTAAAAGCACCGCCTACTGACCAATCAATACTCCATTGATAACGGCGTCACCGTTCTTAGAAGATCAGGCGCCTGATCTTCTAAGAACGGTGACGGCTCGCGAGCTCGGTGCGCAGAGAGAGAGAGAGAGAGAGAGAGAGAGAGAGAGAGAGAGAGAGAGAGAGAGAGAGAGAGAGAGGAGGGGAGAGAGAGAGAGAGAGAGAGAGAGAGAGAGAGAGAGAGAGAGAGAGGAGGGGGAGAGAGAGAGATGCGCACATAAAAGTTAAAAAATTTAGAGACCGAGATCCCCATTAGCATTCCCTGATGGGTATATTTATGAAATATATATAGATTGTAATGGGAGGGAATTACATATCGGCTTCTTGAGCCATGTGTTGCCAATGCGCACATCCGTTTGAATTGTGTTTTTATATATTTTTTATTTACTCTCACGATGGCATCCCACTGCCAGGGTTGCAACTGAAATAATAGACTAAAGCAACGGCAGTTTATGGAAAGCACAAGTATAATTATGGTCAGATCTTGGTCCTGACTGATGGGGAAGTGATATTAATAAGCGTTGTGATTTACGCATTTACAGCGTCGGCAATTTTTTTGCCAGCTTTCCTTCCAGTTTTAGGAAGCAGCGACTGTATTGCGTTTTGCCTGTAAAACAGTGTCTGTGTTCTTCATATTTATGTAGAATTACAGTTTTCTTATATAAAATATGCAGCTCTGGTAGATGTTTGCGATTGGTCATGCTGTGCAAACACCGCCTCTTTGCTGGATTGGGAAACCCTGAGTTGACTGAACTAGTTGTTAACCAGCGTCGTGACACAGCTTATGCAGGACCGCGGTTTAGGGGTGGGCGATACTGGGAATTTTGGTATCGATCCGATACCAAGTAAATACAGGGCTAGTATTGTCGATACCGATACTGATACTTTTTACTTGTAACGTCACAATCATTGAATAATTTTGTAATTTTGCCTTTAGTTAGTTGATTATGATAAAACACAGGACAAAGATTTTAGGCAAATCTAAATGTTTTTATTTGCTAACTAGAACAATATAAAACAATGTATTTGTAACTGTATAAAAATAATAAAATAATATAACAAAATATAACTATAACAAAGTCAACAACACAACCAAAAATACCTTCCATTACACACAGATATCTGTGAAAAATAGTCAGTTGTGCAAAATAGGTAAACAAAAGCCACAATGTATAAATATGAATATCAATATATCAACACAATTTATATCAATATAAACAACACCAAAAATCACGGGCTTCTCTCACTGTTCTGACTCTCCGCTCTCGCCTCCAGCAGAGAGAGAGAGAGAGAGAGAGAGAGAGAGAGAGAGAGAGAGAGAGAGAGAGAGAGAAAGAGAGGTGCACTGTTCGCACACTGCGCACAGACTTGGAGAGACGCTGTGCTCGCATAAACTCAGAGAGAAACTGCAAAAAAAGTATCGATCTCATCATGATAGTATCGATCCGATACCAATACTCATCTTGGTATCGATACTATGATATTTAGATAGATACGCCCAGCCCTACCGTGGTTGTTAGGTAGGTGAAGCCGGGTAACTGAAAGAAATCCAGGGCATGTTGATCTTGATTCGTAGTACAGGCCTCTGGTGTGGTTCCTCTGGTGCAGACAAACCCCAGCCTGAGCACAGGCAGCAGCATAAGTCTGCAAACGTGTACAATCCACTGCCGGGTTGGAAACATGGCAGCTATCAAAAACACAACCTCGATAGAAATTGCATTCTGGGTGGAGATGCTGATGCGCTCATCTGTTGACATTTCCGAATGCCTTCATACAGTTGCTTAATAAAAGCTTTCCACACAAACAAACGTAGGCTACATGTGTCATTAGTATGAGAAAAAAAAAATAGACACAAATTTCTTAATGCCTGTTGGGCTCGGGCCGGGTTCAGAAGGAAAAATTTGGCCCGATCAGACCTCTAATGTGGACATGGTTGAGGAGTACAGATACCTGGGTGTCAGCATCGACAACAGGCTGAACTGGAAAATCAACAGCACTGCTGTTTACAAGAAGGGGATGAGCAGACTCTATTTCCTGAGAAAGCTAAGATCAACGTGTGCAGCAGAATGGTGGAGATGTTCTACCAGTCTGTTGTGGGCAGTGCTCTGTTCTCTTCCGCCATCTGCTAGGGCAGCAGCATCGGAGCCAGCGACACAAACAGACTGAACAAACTGATCAGGAAGGCTGGCTCTGTTATTGGCTGCGAACAGGACACATTTGAAGCTGTGGTGAAGAGGAGGTCACTGAACAAACTGTTATCTATCATGGATAACCCCAACCACCCTGTCCACCCCACACTGGTCCAACAGAGGAGCACCTTCTCTAAGAGGCTCCGACAGCATGGACCGCTACAATAAATCATTCCTACCACAGGCAATACAACTTTTTAACTTCATCACTGAGTGTTAGATAAGACTCATGGACATCAACTGCACTAAACGCAACTTGCACAATAGGTTATCTACATCTTTATCAATACTAGTTAAGTAATTGTACATTTTTTATTCCCAACTTGTATATATTTTAAATATTTGTTCTTGTATTATATCCTATTATTATTTCATGTATATTGTATCCTATTATTTCATGTATATTCTGTATGCGTGCTGTGTCTGATATTGTGCTGCTGTAACATTGTAATTTCCCATTTTTAGGATCAATAAAAAAATCTATCTATCCATCTATCTATATATCTATCTAACTATCTTCTAACTATCTATGTATCTATCTAACAACAGTGCATCATGCAAACACAAAACAAATCCTCATAAAAAATAGCTAAGGAATAAAAAAACAAGAACACATGTAGTACACTTCAGCAAGAATGAGAGTTTTAATGATACTGAAGACATTCAGATTTAAAACATCAGATGATGGACGAAGATAGTTTGGATATTCTTTACACTCTTTTCATTATATATTCAGTGGGTTGTAAGATCATTTATGTTAATGGTGCTGTTAGAAATAATGAAAAACCATTTAAAATTAATCCATGATTTAAATCTTTCACATTTTACCTCAAATATAATCCCATTCCCCAAAAGACAATGGCAATGTACTGTAATATCTAAAGCCATTCATGTGCCTTTTGTCTCTCAAATCATATACAGTAAAAGTAAGAAAAAGAACCTCTAAGACTGAAAACACCACATTGTTTAGTTTTCAAAAAGATCAACCTCTTCAAAAGCTAAAAGAGACACCAGGACACAACATCTCTGCTGTTTAAAAGGTTTAACTTATTCACCCTTATTTGGCAATACTGAATCCTAAGGAGTGTGTGTGTGTTCACATATTGAGTCTTGACTCTAATATTTTTTGGAGAGGAGTTGTTTAAGATTAATCAAGTATATTAGTTATATTTCCCTTTAATTAAGTTTCGTTTTAAATGTTGTCTTTACATTCAGCGACTTGGCAACCACACTTGTCAACTGAAATGTAGGAGAGCTCCGTCGTGCTGCCATTAGCGCAAGTCATCGTCACGGTCTTCTTACTGGTGGTCATTTCTTGACAGCATGAGCACGAATGCATCAAACGGTTGTTTTCTGCAGAGTACCTGTAAATAGAGACAGTTTCCGACAGGATCAGTGTCAGCAAACAAACATTTATCTTAAAACATCACATGAAAACAGGTGGTTTTGGCATAATTGACTAAGTAGTTTGTACTGTATATCCTGCTGTATATCCTGTATAGGTGCTTTGTTATGAATCTCACATTGATGAGGACGCGCCACAGGATCCTGCACAGGCTGTGATTTCCACTGGCACAACTGACTTGCAGTTATTTGTCTGCAGATAGGTGGTGTTCCTGGTTATTTGACAGTTCGTAAGAGGAGTACCTGTAAATGACACGTAAACGTCTTTTTCATCTTGCTGCAAAAACACATTACCATTTCAGTGGCACAATACAATAAGGCATCTAATATAAGGAGTTTTAGCCTCTGTTTTTATGCAAAAACAGCATTAAATGTTTTAATTGACCACAGATGTTCGCCCATTAATGAATCCAGAAGATATCAACATAATAATCAATAATGAAAATATTCATTACTTACATCCCAACAATTTTCTTTTACCGCTTTCAACGCAAGGTACGAGTCACAGAGGATGAGAGTAAAATTGTGTAATTTGAATTTATTTTACTAACTCATACTTACAAGTTTTGCAACAACCGTTGATGTCACTTTGTTCAGTTCCCTGTAATACAGACAATATGGATCATAAAATATGCAGATTGACGACAGATGTAAAGTCACACATGAGTCACTAGTATTACTGTTGTTTTTTGCACAAAACAATTTGAAGCAAAAACCTCTTCACTATATATTTGTATATTTCAGCACATTTACCTTTCATATTAACCATATACATTACCTTATAGTATTTATCATTTCAGCCCATTTACAGATATATTTATTTATATTTGGCTTAAAGTGTATTTTTTCATCTTCTACACAATGTCAGCACATCTAAAACCTAAAAGTTCTTTTGGAATAATTTAGCCTGAATTAAAAGTCTAATATCAGAAAGGTAAATGCTCTTTGTGCATTTTACACATATCGTTAGCAGAAATAGCAAAACTTAACCCATTTCTACAGTTTGATGCAAAGTACACTGTAAGATAGGGCAGCATCAGTTCAGAGTTATTAACAGCTCCTGGAAATAAGAAATGATACTCGTTTCAGGACTGGATTATACTCACAGGAACGCAGTTCTCTGGATCAAATGCAGGACATGTTGTTTGTTTTTTAGAGGTTATGAACTCATTCTTCACCTTTTGGCAATCATACTTGATACAGTTGTCATTTGGTGGTGACCAAGACTCAGAAGGCTGTCAGAGGTGTAGAAGAGGTCAATTATTCAACATAAACTATTCTGAATGATACCACAATTTTAAGTTACAGACTCTGATTCTCAAGGTGTTTCCAATATACTCTACTTACCTTAATAATTATTGGAGAAGTGAAGCCTGGGACCTCGATAACACAGCTATGTTTTTTACATGATCCACAACATTGTCCAGGTGTGTTTTCATACACATAGCCCTAAAAGAAAAAAAAAGCACAAATCAACCTTAGTAGTGTTTACAGAATATCCTCCCCCCATCCCCCCCGCCCCAGGATAGTTTCATCCAAATTACTAAAAGAGACATTTTTTCGTACTAACCCCAAAAAGGTATCTAGCTGTTCGGATGTGCAATGGTTTAAGATATCCATCTCTGAGATTCCTGCTGCCACTCAAATCTAAATGCAGTTTAGTTTGTGGTGCTCTGAACACTAACATCTTTTGTTGAAAAGATTCAACAGCAACATCAGTTATTAGGGACAATGTATGTCCCTGTTACTCTGGATAATCTAAAGTATAGACCGTCAACAATTTCTTGAATAGAAACACCACAAACACAAATTACCTTCACCTTAATTTATTCAGATAGCAGCAGAAATCTCACAAACGGATGTCTCAAACCTGAGCAAATAAAACCAAAACCAACTTTGCATGACTAGATAATACATACGACATGGAGAAGTGAAAAAAGAATTAATTTAAGACCGCATTCCCAACACTGACATCTTTAAATCTATCATCATGTGCACATAAATAACAACGTTTATGCATCAGCAACTGTTAAGCAGTACAATTAAACAAATAAACCTTTGCTGGCTTTAAATTATTAGAAACTACAATGCTCCAAATAGTTTCATGCAAACATACCTCTGAACACAGTGGGGAACACGGCTTCACTTTACACGTAATAGTGTTCAACTTGCTGTTGGGATCCTGACTTTCAGTACAGCGGCATGATTCACATGGGTTTTTGAAGAAATCCATACCAGGCTGTAAACAATACAATGTAAAGTCTAAGCCATATTTTAAATAAAGGCCAGCAAAACAAAAGTTACTTTGGTCTGATGACCATGGGGAGCTATATTTACTTTAAATAATATTCTTGAGATTATTTATAGTATACTTAATTTGAAGATTTCAGAGTTATTGTAACACACAAACAAAAATATTCTTAATAGAGCACATTTAAAAAATATATTATTCCTTACCTGGTACTCAGTATCATTGAAGACACAGACGCCTTTAGGTACTAGATAAAAAAAATGTTAACAAAGATGATTACAATACAGGCTTAGTTTAATTTAGTTCAAAGTCTTTCACACGCTAACACTGTGCAAATGGAACGGAAACCTATATGGAATGCTTACCACAGCGGTAAGATGGGCAGCAAGCGTCATTTGACATGTTGATTTCTATTTCAAATCCCAGTTGACACTTCTGTGTCTGCAATGAACAGCGGCTCATTTTGCATTCTGTTGGTTGAAAGGTAAGACATTTCAAGGGTTGGTGAGTATAACATAGAATGAAACCAAGACGACCAAAAATGGTCAGTTACAGGGTTAGTTAAATTATTACAGGTACTCCTGTAAAACAGGCAAATACTTGTTACATACACTTACTTACAGCTTTAAATATTAATGACTCTCTTAATTGAATGAACACAATTTCCACCGATTGATTCACTGACTCATTATGGAAAGGGACAGACACAAACACCTGTCAGTATAATACAATACAATTGAACAGCACCACAAACTACATCCTCCCAAATTATCATAAAGATGAAATAAGACCTCTCTAGAACAGTTGCAACAAAAACGGAACACATTTACCTTAATGAATGTATTCAGGATTTATTGCAGGACTGCTGTATTAGAATGCATCAGTTTTAGCACAGGGAACCTAATAAACTGGCAACTGGGTGTATTTTCTCTGGTTTTAGACAGCTAATACACAGAAGAGTAAATAATATATCATACAACTGTTTTCACAAGCTAAGTAGTACTCCCTATTTGTACTCCCTATTTGTGTGTAAAATCAGTGGAGTTCCAAGAGTGTATATCTTATTTATTTAAAGATCCAATATAAAACCTCATGTGAGCAGATGTGTAAGTGTGGTACTTTGAATCACTCACCACAGGTCAGTCTCTCACAGCAGTCCACTGTGTGGGCCACCAACACCTCTCCTTCCTTAGTACAGGTTATTGGTTCTTGAGTGGGACATATGAGAGGCTCACACCGAACATTCAGAGCGTTCTTATCACAAGCACACTGCTTACAGCCACTCTGCCAAGTCTCACCAAGCTGTTTGAGAGACGGAAAAGAGTTAGTCATAACAGCAATGAACACTGTGTGAATAATGATAATTAGTCATGTATTGTAGCTACTTACCTGTTTAGGTTGGCCATCAGGTCCAGTGCAACCTAAAACAATAAAAACAATCAGTTTACCTCAACATTAATTAATTCACAAAGAATTAGATTTTTCTTCAAAACAGAAAATGCTCTTACAGACGGAGACACAAAGGTCAGAATTTGAACTGAACAGAGTCAGCCCCTCTGGGCAGAAACATCCCTCCATGAAGCCAGTACAAGCTTGGTTCTGGTTTCCATTGTTTCCCTGGCATTTTCGTGCATACTCTTCATTGTATCTAAATATAAAGACAATTTATGGTGAAAAACAGACATAATTATTTCATTTTTAAAATTATAAATAATCAGTATAATGCAGTGCAAACACCAAGTATTGGCTAGCGGTATGGCTCTAGAGATAGCAGTGTTGGTTTGTTGGTTCACCACTTTGGTTCAGACTGGAGTATTTTAACAGCTATTTGATTGATTGCCATCAAAGTTTTAAAAGACATTCACAGTCCTCAGAGGATGAATCCTAATAAATTTGGTGATCCACTGACATTCCCTCTAGCGCCTCCAAGCTGTTGCCATTTGTGGTTTTAAGTGAAATGTCTCAAAACTATTGGGTGGATTGCAGTGCCATTTGGTACAGACATTGATTCCCCCTTAGGATCAATTATATTGACCTTGGTAATCCCTTTACTTTTCATCTAGTGCCATTGTCAAATCAAAATTTGAATGTGTCCAATACTTTGGTTTATGACTAAATTGCATTGTCATTGTGTGTATGCTGGTGTTTACATTTGTTTCAGCCTAATAACAGCCTCTAAGAGTCACTTGTTAAATGACAAGCTGCAGGGGCACCTGGTTAGCTCACATGGCTGAGCATGCGCCCCATGTACAGAGGCTCAGTCATTACTGCAGCAGCCACAGCTTTGATTCTGACCTGCGGCCCTTTGCTGCATGTCATTCCCCCTCTCTTTCCATTTTCCTGTCTTAAGCTATCATGTCAAATAAAGGTCTAAAATGCCCAAAAAAACATCTTAAAAAAGAAAACTATACTAGCTGCTGACATTATTTGATTCATAATATTGATTATAGAACTGAGCAATTACCTTGCATTGCATGTTTGTACAACAGTTGGTCCACAAGCCTTGTAGACCTTGTTTTTTGGACATGTATATTCTACAACAAGAGAAAGGGGATTTAAATATCAAAATGATAAAAAAGGTAATGTGGACATCTCAAAATGACAATGTTAGCTTTCTAGTAAAACAAACCCTCCTACCACACAGTCCGTTTGTAGCATTCCTCCAGGGTATGCAGACAGATGCTTCAGCACACATCTTGGAGTACGCTTCCATACTGAAACAACCGAAGTTGGGTTTGTCCTCGTGGCAAACATCAAATTTACAGGCCTCATAAAATGGTAGTGGTGAGAGTACTTTGTGGCATTGTTCAAACACCCTTAATGTACAAATAAAAAGAACGTAGGCTGTTAATCATAGTGATATGCCAGAATGAATTGACATATTGTGTTCATATTTATTCTGTAACTTCTTACTTGCTGATCAGAATCTCACAAATGTCAGGTTTGCAGGGTATTGGTGTAGGTTTTGGTGCTGGGGTTGGTTTTGGAGGCTGTTTATCACAATATGGCTTGTTCTTATCTGGTACAGACCAATTTCCCATCTCTGAACATGTAGGATTAATCTGGCCATTTGGTAATCTGCAGTCATTTTTCCTGTTATTGTCACAGGTACCTTGTGAAAGTAAATATTAACATGACAGATATTACAACCCATGTGAGACCACATTTGGTACATCCACTGGCACTTTCATATTTAATCTAGCACTGTTTATATATTTTCATCTATGAACATAACAAGCAACCTCATTTGCTGTTCAACATGTTTATTCTAACAGAAATTTTATTATCATCTTACCACACTGTCCCTCTGTGTTGTTGTGGAATAGGGCAAACGGCAAGTCCACGCTGAACAAAAGCCCTTTGAACATCACAACTGCATTAATCGCCGGGATTCTCAAGAGCAGCTCAATTGCTGTACTTGTTACGATGAAGTCATTATTAAGGTAGGTTGGGACTACCTGCTTGCCGTTGACATACACCTACATGATTGCAACGTTGGATAGGTGAAACAAATCATCATCATTATCACTGCTTATAATTTAAATAAATTCAAGTAAAGAGAAGGTTTGTAAATAATTTACCTTGTTCAAGGTCTTTGGGATTCTGTCCTGTGTAAGAATAACTTCATAGTTTTTGTAATACACAATCAAGGATTTAGCACAGGTCACAGTTCCAGAGGCATCACAGTTTTCGTTGTTGATAAGAATCTTAAAATTGTGTTGAGGAATGATCTCTTTCACGAGGATATATGTGCAGTTTTTCTGCATGCTGTAATACTGGCCATCAAATGTCACATAATGAGGATCTCCCCAGCCATAACAAACACCTGCAAATATCAGATGAAGACTACATTAGTTGTCACATCACAGAAAAACTGTATAGATTGTAGTTTTGTTTGTAGTGTAGCAGTTTTAGGACATTGCTTGAATGTGACATTTAAAAGAAGGCTTTCATTTGAACTTACAAGTGCATTCATAGTGGAAACAGCAGCCTCCTTCATCATAAACCCTGACTGGTTGGAGCCCATTTTCACATACAGTCTTGGTAACTGGTTTACATAGCACATGTTCTGTCATTACCATTCCATTGTCGCATGTATCTCTGGTGCAGTTATTTAAACTCCAGGACTCACCATGCTGTAAAGGGCAAAGTAGTACTGTTAGCAATCTACTACCATGAAATAGATATTATGTTTAAGCCCCCCAGGTGCACACATGCACAACATATACATCTATAATTTATGTTATCCATGAAACAAGAAAATAATTTTACACCAATCAATGCTAATGAAAGTATACAGTATATGTACAGTTGTTTACATCAATCCCTCTAATTTTTTTAATTTCATTAATAATTGTTATGTTATGTTGGAATTATTTGTGGAGAAAGTTAAGATAAAAACCTATGCAGTTTTGACTAATTTTGGTGTTAGTATGTAATGACAGAAATTTTTATTTTACAGTGATCTGTTTCTTGTTTCTATGACTAAATGTAAATACCTTTCTAGGTGGATTAAGATATGAACAGTCGATAGTTTGTTTTGTAGTGCTTTTTATGGGTTGAGGAGTTGGTGGAGTAGTAGAGGGACATGGTCTAGCAAGCTTCTCCACATTGCATGTCAAATTGCAATATGCAGTGAAACACCAGCCTTCTCCATCAGTCTTATTGTACATGAATCTACCTATGTGAGAAAAAAAACAAGGCAGTTACGTAAAAAAATGACTAATGATGTGAGAAACACAAGTGACAGTGCCATGGTTACAGTTTTCTTTATAATGCAATTTTTGTGAATACAAGTCTAAGCTTAATGGAAACTTAAATGTAAAGTCTATGCTGAGGATCTACAGCATGGACAAAGATGAAAAAGGTATTTCGTAAACAGAATGAAGCCAATTGTTTTGTTGGAACATATGGACATAAATTTGACCACATCTTGGTTTGAGTTTTGTCCATGATTTAAAAGGAATGCAGGCCAAATGAGAATGTGGATTATGATAATAGACAGGTTTGAACTCAAAGCCCAGACAACTGCCTGTTGTGATCAGATGTGCCAGGTTACATTGTAAGGACAGGTGTAACCATGACGAAAATGTTTATAATGATAATATGAACAACAATTGATGGCAATAGCTGAATGCTTACCAGGAAAAAAAAGTTGACCCATGTACTTGCAGAAACATAAAGTTGTTATGCCTGGTGTTGAAGACTTAAGAGTTGAAGGTGTTACAGCTGGAGTTTCAGTGGTTATCGTGGGTTTTTCTGTGGTATGTTTTTCCGTCACTGTCGGTTTTTCTGGGGTTGTGGCAGCAGTAGTGCTGGGGTTTTCTCTCACTGTCGTTTTTTCAGTGGATATTGTTGCAGTAGGTTTTTCTGTGGCTGTTGTTGTGGTAGGTTCTCCTGTGACTGTTGTTGTTGTGGTAGATTTTTCAGTAACTGTTGTGGGTGTAGTATCAACCCTGTGTTCTGTTGTTGATTGTGATGTTGTATACCATACATCTGTTACTGTGGTAGGTTTTTCTGTGACAGATGATGTTGTGGTAGGTTTTTCTGTGATGGATGTTGTTCTGGTAGGTTTTTCTGTGACTGTTGTTGTGGTAGGTTCTCTTGTGATGGTTGTTGTGGGAAGTTGTTCTGTGGATGTTGTTGTGTTAGGTTTTTCTGTGGATGTTGTGGTAGGTTCTCCTGTGATGGTTGTTGTAGGAGGTTGTTCTGTGGCTGTTGTTGTGGTAGGTTTTTCTGTGACAGATGTGGTAGGTTTTTCTGTGACAAATGTTGTGGTAGATTTTTCTGTGACAGATGTTGTGGTAGGTTTTTCTGTGGGTGTTGTTGTGGTATGTGTTTCTGTGGCTGTTGTTGTTGTGGTAGGTATTTCTGTGACTGTTGTGGTGGGTTTTTCAGTAACTGTTGTGGATGTAGTATCAACCCTGTGTTCTTTTGTTGATTGTGATGTTGTATACCATACATCTGTTACTACAACGGTTGTTGTGGTAGGTTTTTCTGTGACGGATGTTGATGTGGTAGGTTCTCCTGTGATGGTTGTTGTAGGAGGTTGTTCAGTGACAGATGTGGTAGGTTTTTCTGTGACAAATGTTGTGGTAGGTTTTTCTGTGACTGTTGTTGTGGTAGGTTCTCCTGTGATGGTTGTTGTAGGAGGTTGTTCTGTGACAGATGTTGTGGTAGGTTTTTCTGTGACTGTTGTTTTTGTAGGTTCTCCTGTGATGGTTGTTGTGGGAGGTTGTTCAGTGAAAGATGTGGTAGGTTTTTCTGTGACAGATGTTGTGGTAGATTTTTCTGTGGTTGTTGTTGTGGTAGGTTCTCCTGTGATGGTTGTTGTAGGAGGTTGTTCTGTGACAGATGTGGTAGGTTTTTCTGTGACAAATGTTGTGGTAGGTTCTCCTGTGATGGTTGTTGTAGGAGGTTGTTCTGTGACAGATGTGGTAGGTTTTTCTGTGACAGATGTGGTAGGTTTTTCTGTGGCTATTGTTGTGGTAGCTTCTCCTGTGATGGTTGTTGTAGGAGGTTTTTCTGTGACGATTGTTGTGGTAGGTTTTTCTGTGACAAATGTTGTGGTAGGTTTTTCTGTGACTGTTGTGGTAGGTTCTCCTGTGATGGTTGTTGTATGAGGTTGTTCTGTGACAGATGTTGTGGTAGGTTTTTCTGTGACTGTTGTTTTTGTAGGTTCTCCTGTGATGGTTGTTGTGGGAGGTTGTTCAGTGACAGATGTGGTAGGTTTTTCTGTGACAGATGTTGTGGTAGATTTTTCTGTGGTTGTTGTTGTGGTAGGTTCTCCTGTGATGGTTGTTGTAGGAGGTTGTTCTGTGACAGATGTGGTAGGTTTTTCTGTGTCAAATGTTGTGGTAGGTTCTCCTGTGATGGTTGTTGTAGGAGGTTGTTCTGTGACAGATGTGGTAGGTTTTTCTGTGACAGATGTTGTGGTAGGTTTTTCTGTGGCTATTGTTGTGGTAGGTTTTTCTGTGACAGATGTTGTGGTAGGTTTTTCTGTGGCTATTGTTGTGGTGGTTTCTCCAGTGATGGTTGTTGTAGGAGGTTTTTCTGTGACAATTGTTGTGGTAGGTTTTTCTGTGACAAATGTGGTAGGTTTTTCTGTGACTGTTGTTGTGGTAGGTTCTCCTGTGATGGTTGTTGTAGGAGGTTGTTCTGTGGCTGTTGTTGTGATAGGTTTTTCTGTGACGATTGTTGTGGTAGGTTTTTCTGTAACAGATGTTTTGGTAGGTTTTTCTGTGACAGATGTGGTAGGTTTTTCTGTGGCTTTTGTTGTGGTAGGTTTTTCTGTGGCTGTTGTGGTAGATGTTTCTGGCGTTGCTGAGGTGGTTGAGCTACACATGCAACATTTCACTCGTATTTCATAGTCATAACAAATAGGAGGTATTTGGTCTTTGTTATGACAGATCAGTCCATTTTTTGAGTTGCATGTTACTTTTTGATCAAGTTCATTCAAAGATATATCCTTGTATTGTGTTGCTCTACATTCTATTTCCAAAGTATTTCTGCAAACACTCAGATCTATATCAGTAATTTCTTCAATGGGTTCATAGTCTCCATCATCTTCAAAATGAGGGTAATGATTGTTTTTCCAATCTGACCACTTACAATTGCAATCAGTCGGTATTGGAGTAGATGTTTCTGTGACTGTTGTTGTGGTAGGTTTTTCTGTGACTGTTGTTGTGGTAGGTGTTTCTGTGGCTGTTGTTGTGGTAGGTTTTTCTGTGACTGTTGTTGTGGTAGGTTCTCTTGTGATGGTTGTTGTGGGAAGTTGTTCTGTGGATGTTGTTGTGTTAGGTTTTTCTGTGGATGTTGTGGTAGGTTCTCCTGTGATGGTTGTTGTAGGAGGTTGTTCTGTGACTGTTGTTGTGGTAGGTTTTTCTGTGACAGATGTGGTAGGTTTTTCTGTGACTGTTGTTGTGGTAGGTTTTTCTGTGACAAATGTGGTAGATTTTTCTGTGACAGATGTTGTGGTAGGTTTTTCTGTGGGTGTTGTTGTGGTATGTGTTTCTGTGGCTGTTGTTGTGGTAGGTTTTTCTGTGACTGTTGTTGTGGTAGGTGTTTCTGTGGCTGTTGTTGTGGTAGGTTTTTCTGTGACTGTTGTTGTGGTAGGTTTTTCTGTGACTGTTGTTGTGGTAGGTTCTCTTGTGATGGTTGTTGTGGGAAGTTGTTCTGTGGATGTTGTTGTGTTAGGTTTTTCTGTGGATGTTGTGGTAGGTTCTCCTGTGATGGTTGTTGTAGGAGGTTGTTCTGTGACTGTTGTTGTGGTAGGTTTTTCTGTGACAGATGTGGTAGGTTTTTCTGTGACTGTTGTTGTGGTAGGTTTTTCTGTGACAAATGTGGTAGATTTTTCTGTGACAGATGTTGTGGTAGGTTTTTCTGTGGGTGTTGTTGTGGTATGTGTTTCTGTGGCTGTTGTTGTGGTAGGTTTTTCTGTGACTGTTGTTGTGGTAGGTGTTTCTGTGGCTGTTGTTGTGGTAGGTTTTTCTGTGACTGTTGTTGTGGTAGGTTCTCCTGTGATGGTTGTTGTGGGAAGTTGTTCTGTGGATGTTGTTGTGTTAGGTTGTTCTGTGGCTGTTGTTGTGATAGGTTTTTCTGTGACTGTTGTTGTGGTAGGTTCTCTTGTGATGGTTGTTGTGGGAAGTTGTTCTGTGGATGTTGTTGTGGTAGGTTGTTCTGTGGCTGTTGTTGTGATAGGTTTTTCTGTGACGATTGTTGTGGTAGGTTTTTCTGTAACAGATGTTTTGGTAGGTTTTTCTGTGACAGATGTGGTAGGTTTTTCTGTGGCTTTTGTTGTGGTAGGTTTTTCTGTGGCTGTTGTGGTAGATGTTTCTGGCGTTGCTGAGGTGGTTGAGCTACACATGCAACATTTCACTCGTATTTCATAGTCATAACAAATAGGAGGTATTTGGTCTTTGTTATGACAGATCAGTCCATTTTTTGAGTCGCATGTTACTTTTTGATCAAGTTCGTTCAAAGATATATCCTTGTATTGTGTTGCTCTACATTCTATTTCCAGAGTATTTCTGCAAACACTCAGATCTATATCAATAATTTCTTCAATGGGTTCATAGTCTCCATCATCTTCAAAATGAGGGTAATGATTGTTTTTCCAATCTGACCACTTACAATTGCAATCAGTCGGTATTGGAGTAGATGTTTCTGTGACTGTTGTTGTGGTAGATTTTTCTGTGACTGTTGTTGTGGTAGGTGTTTCTGTGGCTGTTGTTGTGGTAGGTTTTTCTGTGACTGTTGTTGTGGTAGGTTCTCTTGTGATGGTTGTTGTGGGAAGTTGTTCTGTGGATGTTGTTGTGTTAGGTTTTTCTGTGGATGTTGTGGTAGGTTCTCCTGTGATGGTTGTTGTGGGAAGTTGTTCTGTGGCTGTTGTTGTGGTAGGTTTTTCTGTGACAGATGTGGTAGGTTTTTCTGTGACTGTTGTTGTGGTAGGTTTTTCTGTGACAAATGTGGTAGATTTTTCTGTGACAGATGTTGTGGTAGGTTTTTCTGTGGGTGTTGTTGTGGTATGTGTTTCTGTGGCTGTTGTTGTGGTAGGTTTTTCTGTGACTGTTGTTGTGGTAGGTGTTTCTGTGGCTGTTGTTGTGGTAGGTTTTTCTGTGACTGTTGTTGTGGTAGGTTCTCTTGTGATGGTTGTTGTGGGAAGTTGTTCTGTGGATGTTGTTGTGTAAGGTTTTTCTGTTGATGTTGTGGTAGGTTCTCCTGTGATGGTTGTTGTAGGAGGTTGTTCTGTGACTGTTGTTGTGGTAGGTTTTTCTGTGACAGATGTGGTAGGTTTTTCTGTGACAGATGTTGTGGTAGGTTTTTCTGTGGGTGTTGTTGTGGTATGTGTTTCTGTGGCTGTTGTTGTTGTGGTAGGTATTTCTGTGACTGTTGTGGTGGGTTTTTCAGTAACTGTTGTGGATGTAGTATCAACCCTGTGTTCTTTTGTTGATTGTGATGTTGTATACCATACATCTGTTACTACAACAAGGGTTGTTGTTTCTGTGACGGATGTTGATGTGGTAGGTTCTCCTGTGATGGTTGTTGTAGGAGGTTGTTCTGTGACAGATGTGGTAGGTTTTTCTGTGACAGATGTTGTGGTAGGTTTTTCTGTGGCTATTGTTGTGGTAGGTTTTTCTGTGACAGATGTTGTGGTAGGTTTTTCTGTGGCTATTGTTGTGGTGGGTTCTCCTGTGATGGTTGTTGTAGGAGGTTTTTCTGTGACGATTGTTGTGGTAGGTTTTTCTGTGACTGTTGTTGTGGTAGGTGTTTCTGTGGCTGTTGTTGTGGTAGGTTTTTCTGTGACTGTTGTTGTGGTGGGTTCTCCTGTGATGGTTGTTGTAGGAGGTTTTTCTGTGACGATTGTTGTGGTAGATTTTTCTGTGACTGTTGTTGTGGTAGGTTCTCCTGTGATGGTTGTTGTAGGAGGTTGTTCTGTGACAGATGTGGTAGGTTTTTCTGTGACTGTTGTTGTGGTAGGTTCTACTGTGATGGTTGTTGTAGGAGGTTGTTCTGTGGCTGTTGTTGTGATAGGTATTTCTGTGACGATTGTTGTGGTAGGTTTTTCTGTAACAGATGTTTTGGTAGGTTTTTCTGTGACAGATGTGGTAGGTTTTTCTGTGGCTTTTGTTGTGGTAGGTTTTTCTGTGGCTGTTGTGGTAGATGTTTCTGGCGTTGCTGAGGTGCTTGAGCTACACATGCAACATTTCACTCGTATTTCATAGTCATAACAAATAGGAGGTATTTGGTCTTTGTTATGACAGATCAGTCCATTTTTTGAGTTGCATGTTACTTTTTGATCAAGTTCGTTCAAAGATATATCCTTGTATTGTGTTGCTCTACATTCTATTTCCAGAGTATTTCTGCAAACACTCAGATCTATATCAGTGATTTCTTCAATGGGTTCATAGTCTCCATCATCTTCAAAATGAGGGTAATGATTGTTTTTCCAATCTGACCACTTACAATTGCAATCAGTCGGTATTGGAGTAGATGTTTCTGTGACTGTTGTTGTGGTAGGTGTTTCTGTGGCTGTTGTTGTGGTAGGTTTTTCTGTGACTGTGGTTGTGGTAAGTTCTCTTGTGATGGTTGTTGTGGGAAGTTGTTCTGTGGATGTTGTTGTGTTAGGTTTTTCTGTGGATGTTGTGGTAGGTTCTCCTGTGATGGTTGTTGTAGGAGGTTGTTCTGTGACTGTTGTTGTGGTAGGTTTTTCTGTGACAGATGTGGTAGGTTTTTCTGTGACAAATGTTGTGGTAGGTTTTTCTGTGACAAATGTGGTAGATTTTTCTGTGACAGATGTTGTGGTAGGTTTTTCTGTGGGTGTTGTTGTGGTATGTGTTTCTGTGGCTGTTGTTGTTGTGGTAGGTATTTCTGTGACTGTTGTGGTGGGTTTTTCAGTAACTGTTGTGGATGTAGTATCAACCCTGTGTTCTTTTGTTGATTGTGATGTTGTATACCATACATCTGTTACTACAACAAGGGTTGTTGTTTCTGTGACGGATGTTGATGTGGTAGGTTCACCTGTGATGGTTGTTGTAGGAGGTTGTTCAGTGACAGATGTGGTAGGTTTTTCTGTGACAAATGTTGTGGTAGGTTTTTCTGTGACAGATGTGGTAGGTTTGTCTGTGGTTGTTGTTGTGGTAGGTTCTCCTGTGATGGTTGTTGTAGGAGGTTGTTCTGTGACAGATGTGGTAGGTTTTTCTGTGTCAAATGTTGTGGTAGGTTCTCCTGTGATGGTTGTTGTAGGAGGTTGTTCTGTGACAGATGTGGTAGGTTTTTCTGTGACAGATGTTGTGGTAGGTTTTTCTGTGGCTATTGTTGTGGTAGGTTTTTCTGTGACAGATGTGGTAGGTTTTTCTGTGGCTATTGTTGTGGTGGGTTCTCCTGTGATGGTTGTTGTAGGAGGTTTTTCTGTGACAATTGTTGTGGTAGGTTTTTCTGTGACAAATGTTGTGGTAGGTTTTTCTGTGACTGTTGTTGTGGTAGGTTCTCCTGTGATGGTTGTTGTAGGAGGTTGTTCTGTGACAGATGTGGTAGGTTTTTCTGTGACTGTTGTTGTGGTAGGTTCTACTGTGATGGTTGTTGTGGTAGGTTGTTCTGTGGCTGTTGTTGTGGTAGGTTCTCCTGTGATGGTTGTTGTAGGAGGTTGTTCTGTGACAGATGTGGTAGGTTTTTCTGTGACTGTTGTTGTGGTAGGTTCTACTGTGATGGTTGTTGTGGTAGGTTGTTCTGTGGCTGTTGTTGTGATAGGTTTTTCTGTGACGATTGTTGTGGTAGGTTTTTCTGTAACAGATGTTTTGGTAGGTTTTTCTGTGACAGATGTGGTAGGTTTTTCTGTGGCTTTTGTTGTGGTAGGTTTTTCTGTGGCTGTTGTGGTAGATGTTTCTGGCGTTGCTGAGGTGGTTGAGCTACACATGCAACATTTCACTCGTATTTCATAGTCATAACAAATAGGAGGTATTTGGTCTTTGTTATGACAGAGCAGTCCATTTTTTGAGTTGCATGTTACTTTTTGATCAAGTTCGTTCAAAGATATATCCTTGTATTGTGTTGCTCTACATTCTATTTCCAGAGTATTTCTGCAAACACTCAGATCTATATCAGTAATTTCTTCAATGGGTTCATAGTCTCCATCATCTTCAAAATGAGGGTAATGATTGTTTTTCCAATCTGACCACCTGCAATTGCAATCAGTCGGTAATGGAGTAGATGTTTCTGTGACTGTTGTTGTGGTAGGTTTTTCTGTGACTGTTGTTGTTGTATGTGTTTCTGTGGCTGTTGTTGTGGTAGACGTTTCTGTGACTGTTGTTGTGGTAGGTGTTTCTATGGCTGTTGTGGTAGGTTCTCTTGTGATGGTTGTTGTGGGAGGTTTTTCTGTGACTGTTGTTGTGGTATGTGTTTCTGTGGCTGTTGTGGTAGGTTCTCCTGTGATGGTTGTTGTGGTAGGTTTTTCAGTAACTGTTGTTGTGGGAGGTTCTCCTGTGATGGTTGTTGTAGGAGGTTGTTCTGTGGCTGTTGTGCTAGGTTTTTCTGTGACGATTGTTGTGGTAGGTTGTTCTGTGGCTGTTGTGTTAGGTTTTTCTGTGACGTTTCTTGTGGTAGGTTTTTCTGTGGCTGTTGTTGTGGTAGGTTTTTCTGTAACTGTTGTTAAGGTAGGAATTTCTGTGACTGTTATTGTGATAGGTTTTTCTCTAGCTGTTGTAGTAGGTTTTTGTGTCACTGTTGCGGTAAAAACAAAGGCCGTTGTTGTTGTTGGAGTTGTTGTGGATTGAACTGGACAAGGCTTCATGATTCTGGTAATATTTCCATTTTCCCCACAAACAGCTGTGATACAGGTTTCATCTCCATCGTCTGTGTCATAGACTGTATCTCCATACTTGTAAATGTTTCCTTTATATAAACAGGTGCAAGCTGAAAAATTATGGCAAAAATATTTATATAAGAATTATATCGATCTTTTTTGTTTTAATAGATTCTAATTATACTGTTGTTTTTTCATTTAATCTGTATGTAATGATTAATAACAGAAATGGTTATAGACTGCTTACCTTGGACGTCATAGCTGCACTTAACCTTTGTTGAAGAACAATAACTAAAGGCAAATGAAAGAATAAAAGTTTAAACAATGCATGAACGCATAATGTACTATGTTGGTGTTCGGCATGGCGTGGAATGCAGCATCGCACTAGCGAACTTGTATTTTCCTGGGGGCAAGTGTGTAACTGGGAGTCCTCCGCCGTTTTCTATTTGAATCCCATTTCCTGCATTTCTATATAAGTTTAGGGACTATAATGATAAAAAATCCAGAAAATAATTAAGTTGATCGTAATGATGAATTCTTCCAGAAAAAGTAGTGCTAAACTATATATACAAAGAAGATGTCTTACTTTCTTTATTGTTTTGAAAGTAGGGGGGACACAAACTGGGTATTAAAAAGTGGGGGGGACATGTCCCTCCTGTCCCAAGTGGAACACATTCTAGCCTGGGGGGCTACTTGACTGCACTGGTTTGGTATCTTGGTAACTTGCTGTGCAGCCAGTTGGAGGGGAGGTGAAATAGAAGGTGTGGCAAGAATTTGGGCACTGTATTTTGGTCGTCATTTAGTCTACATTCTTCAACCAGCTGACATGTGATCTTGCCAGCAAGAGACATAAAAAATAACAAGTGATTCCTACCAGCATCTTTCATCCGTTATAGCTAGTAACCCATACTGGCAGCCTTTCAATAACTGCACACTAGTGACTCTCTTTACATCTATCTGAGGGCAGTGGGTATCTGTTCTATCTGCAGTCTCTGGAGTGATGTGCACTGTCAATGGACAATAACACTTGTCCATTGACAGCACCAAGCACCAGACTGTTGCAAAATAACCACAGAAACCTCTGTGATAATGCACACATAAAAGTTATTCTATACATAATTACTGTACAGTTTATATTGCAGTGTGAATCAACAGGGATGTTGGATATTGACACAGTTCCAATTAAAACTTCCCTTTCTGCTAATAACTCTCCCAGGACAGTCAGTTCCTGCTAGTCTGGCCCTGGTGTCTCCACTGTCATTGTTTTAAGCGTCTGACCAAAGTACCAGCAGAAGCTTTACATTTGAAATTACAATACAGGCAGATGTGAGGCTGTGATGACCAAAATGATGTGATGGAGATTGTTAATTGTTAACTTTATAGTGGTGTTCCCAGAAACAAAAGTGTTATTTTGAAAAAAAAATGTAAATCCTAATTTATTTGTGGGTCATTACCAGGATGATGTTTAAGTTGCAATATGAAGGTTAAACGCACAGTATGTAACTTCTGCCGCTAGGGGTCTCTTAATCAAAACAATATCAAAAGATGATGACGTGAAGTAGGATCATGGGAGTTGTTGTCTTTATCTAAAGTGACTCATGCGGAAATAAAGTTCACTGGATTACTGTGTTGCAAAATGACAAGCAATTAATGAAAAAAATATGCTTTTAACAAATGCTTCATCACTGTTACAGAGTATAATTGTGTCACATTGTATGATATACAATAACTCTCTAACGTATCATCTCGTGTTTCCCTGGAAGTTAAAGCAACTAGAGGGGTTAAAGGTTACATGACGCCATTGACAGGAAACAAAAAATAATGGACCTTTACCTTAAATAAAATTGAAGATTATTCTGGGTTTGAACATTGTTGGACATATTTGGGATAATGTCAGTACACAACTCCAGGCGTGTCTGGCCACAAATTTACCAAAAATGCAGTCTGCACACCTCTGACACATTGGGGAAGGCACACTTAACTGATCTGTGCTGCTATATAAATATATATATATAAATATATATATATATATATATATATATATATATATATATATATATATATATATATATATATATATAGGATAGTTTTTCGGCAATAAAATAGTTTTCACTTTATAATATACCTAAACCACGTGATTGTATGATATTAGTATACTTATTCCATTATGCCAGCTTTAGTAAAAACAATATAAAGGTTATAATTAACTTTTGCACCAAATAAAACATTAATAAGATGGAAAGTGACCTACCAGTTTTGACAATTTTCCCTTGGAGGCACGACCACACCTTCTTCATAATGCTTCCCTTCGTTATCATAGCAGCCACATTGCTCCTGTGACACACACTTCATGGTATCTTCTTCCAAATAAGAGCGTTCAGATGGGCAACTTGGATAGCAGCCTTAAAAAGTTAAATGTTACTGTAAATTGCAAAACTAGCACAGGTACAGACAGAAAGCTAAATGTGCGTAGTAAAAGGGAATGAAAAGTCAATAACACAACAGTAAGCACAATGAGCTTTACTAGGAAACATCATGAATGGTCAACTATCCAATTCTAACATTTAAAATACATACACTGTTACTTTAATTTCATTGGTACCTTCTAATGCTGGAATGTGATTGTAGCATACTCCTGAGGGATTCCGGCATGTCTTCATGCATTTTTTTCCACAAGGCTCATAATGCCATTCACACTTTCCATCAGGGTTGTAAAAATCACAGAACAGAGCTAATAACACAAAAGAAAGGAATATTGACAATATACAAGACCAGATCACTTAATCATGTATAAAATCATGATGATAGATATATTTTTATATTTATATACTTTATTTTTAAAGTCTATAAGTTAAATGACAAAAGGGGATGATGACAGATGGTGATCACGATCATACACTGTATTTTTCTGTTTATCTCCTCACAGAAAAACAAATAACACACTCACGACAAATTGTGGGAGTTCTCCATTTCACGCACGCTCCGGCCTCATTACAGGCTGCTGCGTAGGCTGCTACAGCAGAGCAGAAACACTCACAATCTCCTCCTGTGTTGCAGGAACATGTGTCTGTCACACAGGCATCATAATAGTTTTTTGGATCCACCTTTTTGAAGGAAACCATTGTTAATGTAAGTAGAGGCTTAATTATATTATGCAAGCTAATTATACAGAAAGTCATTGAGAGACATTGAGCTAGTTTTGTTTACTTACCTTTGAGTGGCAACCAGCAAATACTTTGCTGTTAATAATGCTGCAGTGTTTTAATGCCCATGCCTGCCTGTGTGAGTACAGCATGCAGGGATTTTTTAGTGTGTTTGCATTAGGGCAGGTAGGTGACACTTTCCAGCTGTTTCCAAACTCAAGGGCTTCAACCACAACTTCTTTGTTTCTGGTGGTAAAATCGTTCTTGGTGTTTCCATCATAATTCCCACATAGACCACAGACTTTCCCCTGGAATATAATGAGATCTAGTTAATTTATAAAATATCAACCTTGTCAACATTTATCTGAACACTTGTATCTCCTCACCCACCTTGAATGTGGACTTGAGTTGGATCATGAGTGTTGTCTTTTTATTCCAAATGAGAACAAGACCATTCTTTGCCTCAATGACGAGATATATGCCCATAGTGTGGACTTGATATGGTATGTCCACCCCTTTGCTTTGTTTGATAACTCTGACATTTTCCTCTGAAAGAACAATTTCATGGTTCTGAAAGAAACAAAACATGCTCATTTGTAAAACGGCAATGTTATTTTCAGCATTTTAAAAATATTTTTAAGTGCATATAATAGTGTTATCTACCCCTAAGTAGAGCTTGATAGCAGTCGAGCAAATGCTTTCAGTTGTTCCACATGGGATGCTCTCAGTCAGGACCCTAAAGGTGCCATTCATATCGTCCCCGCAGTAATCCTGCAAGATATTGATGTCAGTACTACAAGACTGACTTTTGACAAATCACGAAGACTAAATAAAAGTCTGTGCAATACCTTAGCGAAGACGTAACCACAGTCTCCATTAAAGGAGAATTTCTTATCATCAAAAGTGATGTAATGCCCTTCTCCATATATGGTACAGGTTCCATCACACTCACGAAGTGTACAATCCCATTTTCTCCTTTTGCAAGTGCTATAATTTAAAAAGATGAAGTGATGGCAAGTTATACAGTACATACACAATCAAAAAACACACACAACTGTGAGATGACAGAGCACTGCCTTGGTGTGGAAATAATTAAGTGGCTCACCAGGTATTGCAGTCCACAGTGACAGTCTGTCCAGAATTATAGTATTCTCCATTATATGTGCAGGGACAGTTCTCCTCTGTAATACAGCCTCCTTTACCATCAGACAGCAGGCCAGCAGGACATACACAGCCTGACATACACTGTGTACTGACCTACGGTATACAGTGTAAAAGCAATGTATTTAACATGTCATCCTCTTGCTTTAGTATACATGTGTAGAATATTCAACAACAGTCATGAAACAGTGTCTCAATCTTACACATTCTGTGTCCAGTGTCTGGCAGCTTTTTTGGCACTCGGATCCCATGTCACCTGGCTTTGCGCTTGAGCAGTTGAAAAAAACCATTGGCTCGGTGCATGCTGCTGACAATTATAGTGTGTTAAAAAGGAAACCACTGTATGCTTTATGTTGCTCAAACTGTGATTTGCTATATAAGTGCTTTGTACCTACATTCACTTATTTGGCTCCCTGTACATCTTAGTTCTCCACTATGACAGGAGCTGAAATGCATAGAAAGACACGCAAGTTTAATTCTCGCTAGTTGTTGCTGTTTGCAGGGAAGCTGATGATTATTTTAGCACATACTGAGCGAAAAGCAATGTACAGAACATGCGACTGGTCTCTGGTCTATCCCACATACAAACAGACAACAACATTCACATGGATAATTGAGTGATTCCTATTCATGGAATACTGTTTTTGGATTAAGGGATTAAACCAAAGCCTTTGAGAGGAAACCCATGCAGACATTCCAGTCCTTCAAAATGAAAATAAAACTAAACAAAGTGAAAATGCACTTTGCCATACCTCTGTTCGAGGACCCCCTCGAAAACGAGATGATACATCTCAAGGGGTTTTTCCTAATAATAAACAAATTTGAACAAGCTGTTAAATTGTGGAGCAAGCTAGCTTCCATCTCTGCAATTAGCAGTGGAGACCCTCAAGAGACCGCTATGATGTGCAAGGCAATCTACTTTTGGAAAACCGCACTTCTAAAATAAAAATAAAACACTGTGCCAAATAAATTCCGCTTAAATGTTGACCCACACTTCGGACCCACTAATCTAGGATAATTTTGTTCAGTTAAAAATAAATGCTCTAGGTGAGCCTTGATGGCCTGGGTGTTAAGCATCGACCATCAACCACAACATTCCCAGTTCGCATCCTGCTGGAGACTGTTGTTGCATGTCATTCTCTCTCCCTCACTCTTCTTGCTATTGTCAGGAGACTAATAAAAGCATAAGATAACCAAAAATAATTATTAGAAAACATTGTTCTTCTTTAATTTTACTGGAAATATTGAAATCCTCACCAGGTTTGTCCATGGATGCTGATGACCTGCCCGGGGCGTACCACTGTGTCTCCCACATGGCAGGAGCAATGTGAGGCTGACACACACTCACCCTCCTCATTGAGGTAAGTTCCTTCAGCACAGCCGCAGCCATCAAGCGGGGTAAATTCAACCGCACATGTTAAGTCTGACTGACTAAGAGAGCGGCAGGTGCGACCACAGCTTGTCATTTGGTAGCCATACACAAAAGTAGAAGGGCAGCCAGTTGTGTATTTCTCTTTTGAAATGAAACAGGATTCATCGGTGGTTAAATATTATAAACAAATACAGACTTCATTTATTTCACATTCAATAGTTTGGATTTAACTTACCGCATATGGTGTTTCTCCATCCATTAAATAAGACACCTTCAGCAGCACATGCATGGACATAGGAATATATGGCAGCACACATGCACTCCTCAGTGTTATCACAGGCACATGTGTCATAAATACAAGACTGTGGAGATAAGCAGCAACAAGCTAAATGAATAGTTGAAATGTTAAATAAGTGAAATAACACAAATACATCCAGTATACACATACATTAGAATGCATACAAAAAGAAATCACTGCTTACATCTTGATAGCGTTTTGGGTTTATTACAGAATGGCACATTGCAAACATCCCTTTTGGGTCCGACAGCAAGGCGCACCAATGTTTGGCATATTTCTCTACAAAAACAAAAAACATGTTTATCGGTAAATATATTGTGAAGATTGATAATAAAATGCAGAGTACGATGTCTGTGACCTACCATTGTCTATGCTCAAAAGGCAGGGGTCCCCAAGTATGTTTGTCACATCGGAGCAGCTTGTCCTGGTCTTCCATGTGTTGACAAATGTCCCAGCCGTTCCCTCAGTTAATCCATTTGTGGTTCTGAAGTCATCAGCTTGCACATCATTAAAATCTCCACAAATACCTGAAAAACGATATTGATACTTAATACTTTATAAAATACCCACTGCAAAAGGTGGATATTTTACACTTTACTCAACAGAAGTAAACACACACCCATGAGTTGTCCCTTTTTGGAAAAACTGGCTTTGATGTAGATCTGCATAATGGGTGAAAGCTGAATCTCGAGATCAAGCCCATAGTTGGTGTGGATTACAATAAAGAATGTTGATGGGTTGAAGATCGTAATGTCATCTGCGGGGGAGGAAAACATTTTCACATTAAATAAAGAGACAGTTTTAATTTGAGCAAATTACAATTTCATTGTAGAAAGAACAAAAAAAAACAACCACTCACCCATGAACAGAGGCAGCTGAGTGATCAGTTTGTTATACAAAACATGTCCGCTGGCTTCTACTACAATCATCTGCATTAGGAAAAAATGACAATATGCTAAAAACCTAAACCTTTCCAACAGATATTAAATGGAGAAAATTCTATAAATAATTTTTTTTTACTTAATTAGGAGAGAACCATAATATATTGTAATGTTACCATGTATTTAGGCAGTAGTATGGTGACTGCAGTCAGGCAAGTTGATTTATCTGATCTTTTACATGTGGCCAGATCACCAAGGACACTGAAAGTCCCATTTGTTTCCTAAAGTCAAGAATATAAAAAAATGCATATAAAATACAAACTGTTTGCTTAGTTACAAGTATTGTAATTTTGTCTGTGAATTAAATAATTAATTAATTAATTAAAGTTTGACTGCCTTACCTTGGAGAGAACATAAGAGCAGTCTCCATGGAAAGTATAAGTTTTACCATCATAGGTGGAGACGTGGGAGCCACCCAGCACAGAGCAGACACCAGGACAGTCCATATCGTTGCAGCTCCACTGACCCTGGGTACAGGTGCTGTCAACAGAGGTCAGTCAGTTCAACTGGACAGATTATTGTTTTCATTAACATTTTATTGAAAATAGGGAGATATTACCAGTTTCGACATGCCCTTGAGTATGATTCCCCTGGCTTGTACGGCTTGCCATGGTGTAAGCAGGAGCACGAGTCAACAGCAACACACCCACTTTGTGTAATGTCGTCAAAGACAGTCCCTTGGGAGAAACACAATGACATGATTAGTCTGGTCTGTAAAGTAAACTGCTATTAACATGTAAACCCCATTAATAATTTGTGTGCATTAATTAACAGAACATACACAATATATTTTATAATTTTAACATATGTTAAAGAGATGTCAAAGATAACAACATTTCTTACTAGACACGATCTTGAGTATCTCCACATATCTCCACATATCTCCATCCAAAATCAAAACCAAGCTGCATTAAATCCAAGCACTTCATTTAGATGTCATTGTCCATGGCCTGACAACTTTCACCATTAAGTTGCAGTACATTAAGCTACACCATTGTATATGTGCACCTAACTGATCACAGCCAAATCTACATCCAATGTAGCATCTCAACTAGAATAGTATTGAGAGGACAAGGAGAAATGTAATGAATGTGATAACCTCACTTCATTAACATGACGCAATTGATTATGTATTTGTAGGCATATACATATCAAAACACAGCTGCTAGCCGGCCAGTAAATCTATAACTTCTGTTGTTACCACAACTCTCAAGTCAAGAGCACAAATGAAGTAATTGGAGAGCATGAATTAATCAAATGTGTGAACTGAAATAAACCCTTTGACATCTGCTGGACTACAAACCTCATCTGTGCTGGTTTTAAAATCAGGAAACTTACCATTTGGACAGAAGCATCCATCTACGCAGTGATCCTCGCACACGTGGCTTCTCTTTTGGTTGCTGCAGGTGTCAGTACAAGGACTACTGCATTCTTTATGCTCCATGTTGAAAGGGCATGTTTTTGCTATTCAACACACAAAATGTACAACTTAGAAACAGTGATTCTGACATGAATACAGTAGCAAAAATCAAAGTGAACACTCAAACATATACATGTTTTGATTGTAGTTCTTACCACACAGTTGTGCTGTCTGCCATTGCTGTGGTTTCCCGCCTGCATGAGCGCACTGACGGGAGTACTCTGATATGGTTGAACACAAGCATGAAGTACTGTTTTTACAGCGGCACAGGTCCTTCACACAGGCTCCGATGAAGGAGTCAGTAGCAACCAGGTTTTGACAGCTGAGCAATGCAGGTCCTGACAGCAGGTTCGCACAGAGGTCTTTGTGTGGGTCATCAAATCCATTTCTTCTTACTTCACTTGCACAGGTCTGTGTGGCTGGTGAGATTTCTTCACACTCTTCAGTTGGACCATTGACCTTCCAGGCCTCACCATAATATTCAAGAGTTACAGACTCCCCTGTTTCTAGAGGTGAAATGGTTTTAGCAAATGTGAAGACTGATTTTGTTCAGATTGTTTTTAGCTTCATTAGTTAGTATTTACCTGTTTTGATGAACTCATCATAAACCTGTATTCCGTTGAAATCACCACACAGGCCACATGTCTGATTCTTGAATTTTGCATCCAGCTCAACCTTAAAACCAGGTGAAAATGAATGATGTGCAGAAATGAAGAAATCTCTTAACTACAGTTAACGTTATGCAATTGCTTACCTTTGATTTAACATAGATTAATCTTTATGTTATCTAAATTCTCTAATCTATTTAGTAAAATTAAATATATTGTACAGTATATATTTTCAGGTCTCAGTGTCTTTGTTTATCTGTTAGTTATTAAAATAATAATACAAATCAATATCAGATAGTATTTATACATAAGTGCAATGGACAGCACATAATGAATAGGCTACACATACCCAGAGGGCGTCTTTTTCATTCCACATGACGACCAAACCCAGCTTTGCCTCAATTTTGACATAGGAGACAGTTCTTTCAATTGAAATGCCAACCTGACTGAATGGTATAGTGACACTAGAGGGGGGCAAAAAAAACAACATCAACCATCACTGCAACCAGTACGTCAGCTGGTAATGAAAAGTCACATTATCAAAACAGACTCACAGTTTATCATTGACTTTGATGGAAGTGTTGGCTAATTCCACAACGACCCCCTCCAGTTTCATGGTGACCTTCTCAATGGTGGTGACCCCATTGATCTCCTGCCGTTTTAACTGAATATTGAAACTGTCATAGCTTCCCTTACACTGGGATGCAAGGAGGTAGTTGCAAGTGGAGGGAAGCTGGAAGAAATCACTATCGAAAGTCCTGAAATGATAGTTACCCCATGTACTGCAGAGCTGGTTGTTGTGAGCGAGTCTCATTTCTAGTTTGTGGAGAGAAAAAAACATGAATTACACTTTTTTACAAATTACAAATTCTACACAATTTTTGGTTTGGTATCTTTTAGCTTTGATTTTTTTTTTGTACCTGTAATTACTGGCATTTTGATCACCATCTGAACTGTACCTGAAAAAAGAAAAGCACATATCAATAATGTAAGATATAAGCAGACTTCATATTTGTATTATCAAATATGTGCATGAAAAAACAACACCATTCATCCAACACTGAGAATTTATCAAATTTTATTCCCAGGATAGGGTCCTTCATACTCAATAGACAGTGCTGGACAATAAGGTTGGATTTGAAAGATTTAGCTCTCTTTGTGTGCCAATGAGTGTACATACCAGTGCTGGCTGCAGATAGTGGAAGGTAGAGAGTGAGCCATGGTATCACCCATTCAAGTAGCATCCTGGCTGTTCTCATGATCCTTGAGTAGTCCCTGTCCTGACACGGATGGTTGAGCCAACTGATCCCACTCTACCAGTGTCATGTAATATAGTTCATTGGGTATTTGCAGTTAGGGTGGGGTAAAATAGACATTTTGGGTGTCAGACGTTGTGGTTTTAACACCCATTAAGCTCACACCCATGATGAGGTTTCTTATGATAACATTCATATTTATGTCTGTGTCATAAAGCATCCTATCAGTCATGATGTTGATCTTTGGTAAAAATTAGAGATGCACCGATTACAACTTTCTAGGCCGATTCCGATTTCCGATTTTCTTTGAGTTAGGTCAGCCAATACCGATTTTAGCAGATTCCGATTTCATTTTTTCTAACCACTTTACAGCACACACAACTATTTACTTTCTATCTTTTCTTTAAAAGAACATTTTACATAGAACATTTTTTGAATAGATAATCGATCGCTATAAAATAGAACTATATAAATTACTCCTGGTGTGGGAAATTCACACACATCTAAAGTACAATGTTAGAACCATTTCCTTCTTTTCACATCCAATATCCAACTTAATATAATAAATATAGCCTTGCAGTATAAAGATATTTCTCAAAACACACGCAGGCCTGTTTGAACGTCAACAGTAACGTTACCTGAAAACATAAACGTCACCACTCATTTTACACACAGTTAGCAACAAACTAAACGCTGGGGGAAGATTACGTTTTTAATGTTGACACCCCCACTAACCTGTAAAGCGTTTTAAACAGTAACGTACGGAGCCCCCCTGGTGTCAGCTGATAAAAAAAAAAACTAAACCGAGAGCACAGATTCATAATCCGTGCCCTCGGTTTTATAAATGTAAGCAAAATTAGAAAGATATTCACAGATTCGAACTTCTGGGATAATTCTCTATAGCGAAATGTTATTAAAACACAAACTACGCATCTTTCCTAACGTAGTAAGGCTAACAACGAGCTACAAACTCATTTTCATCTAAACGAGCCGTCCTCCGACCTGGAGAAATAACATGATTGGTCTCTATGAGCAGCCGGAGGTGAGACGGCAGTCAGTCAGACCGGAAGTGTTTAGGGACCATCTTACAAACTACAACACCGACACAAAAAATATCTATTAATTTAATGTTTAAATAAGGTAGCGTATCCAAACTTATTTTTTAAAAGTAAGTGCTGTAGTACAACTACAAGGAGACAAGTTATAATTGAGATACGTTTGTGATTTAATAACATTTCGCTATAGAGAATTATCCTAGAAGTTCGAATCTGTGAATATCTTTCTAATTGTGCTTACATTTATAAAACCGAGAGTTTAGTTTTTTTTTATCCGCTGACACCAGGGGGGCTCCGTAATTTTCCAATAAACTGTAGCTGTCATATTTCACGGACCGCGGTTTTCATATTCCAGTTATTCAGCCTCAGAGGGGAGAGAGAGCGCGGCTGAGAACAGTAGAGCAGACGGCCGTGTATATTTACGACTTTATAACATTTCATAAACAGCTGATTGAGCGGCGGTGCGCTGATTTTGCGTTAATCAAGCGGCGCCCGAGTGAATTTGACCGGCATGAAATCGGCATATATCAGACTGACCGGCCAGTCGCCGGTCATGGCCCAGCACGTGAAAATCGGCCAATCGGTGCATCTCTAGTAAAAATGAATATACATCTTATAAGTAAGAATAAACTTTTAACAACTGTCATATGTCACATAGTTTCAATTGGTGATAAACGGCACTGTATTCTTCATAAATTATTATTGTATACTTGTTATCCATGTCCTGTTTCTTCAGAGGGGAAGATTAGTATTTTCGTATACTTAAACAAGAATTGTGTAGTTTTCTCACTGATCCATAGCATTTTAAGCTGTGGGTTGGGTACTGACAGTCTATCATTTCCCAGAATCTGATGCAGCGGTCTGTTGTACTTTTAGAATAAAAAACTGAAACTACACTTACTGAGGTGTGGGTGGGTGAAAGCAATATAATTTTTTTGCCAGCATTTATTTGATATAAATATAAAATATATATACATTTTCAGTCCCATGAAAGAAAATGCTCTGTTGACTAACAGTGGTATAATTGTGGAGCTGTAAAAGGTGAAGACACAACGCTGTGAAAACAATTATTAATAACAGATATCATTACAATTATATTATCAACAATTGTCAATAATATAAAAACAACAATAACAGCCAAAGCCTAACTGCCACAAATTGGATGGGAACAAGGAAATAATGGATGGAAGAATTGAGAAATAAACAGTTGCATTTTTTTATTTGATAAATTGTTAAATACATTATCAAACCTGGCAGCCCTTAAGACTACTTTAATAGTTGACAACTAATGGATTCATTGATTAATTTTTGCAGCGATACTTAGTACATAGTACACGAAGGTAAAGAAAGGTGAAGCTCTTAAATCGGCACTTAGATGCAGACGCAGCAAAAACTGAACCGTGCTGCCAAATAACTATTAATCACACCTGTCAATCAATGGCAGACATCAAAGCCTTCTTCTGGAAGCCCTAAAATCTAAACATAAAGTCATTTTCAAAACCATCATCTGCAAACTTACTGTACTAGAGGACTTGGACTTAGCAATTGAGACCATAATAACTTATACACAAAGAACCAGACAGCACAGATATTGCCAAATAAGAAAACAAGAAAATATAAATTACTTAACATACATGCATACATTAACATTACAATATATACAGTTTTGTATACAGAGGACCTATATTTTGGAGAAACAATCTTGGTTCAATCTTTACTGTTTATTTTTGGGGCTTTTCTGCTTTTAATTTGACAGGACAGCTAGGTGAGGAAGGGGACGACAGAGAAAATCATCACAGGTCGGATTTGAACCCTGGACCTTTGCGTCGACACATAAACCTCTCAGCATATGTGCGCCTGAGTCTATCCACTGAACCAACCTGGCCACTAGCTTTACTGTTTTGTGGAAAATTGAGCTATACTCCTTGGCAATATTTTCCCAGTACCTGGATATCAAGGCATATTACCAGATACAATGATAGTAAGTTCCTACTTATTTTTTACACTTCACACAGAGGGAAAATCTGATTAATTTTGTTTAGAAAGTGAGGAGTGTGTTGCAGTCTGTGTAATATTCTGTACTGGCTCTCTCTGAGTCATGTAAATATTTTCTGAGCACATTCAAAGGCATCTGACGTATGGCGCCGGCAGACGTAATCCTGTGCCCAGTTTACCCTCTGCCAGACAATCCAGGCTCAAACGTTGCATATGCACAGCATTTCTCAGTGTGGCTAAACAGTTGCAGGACCTGTGGTGATGCATTCAATTTGGTTCTTTCAATGTACAAAATATCAGTAAGCAAACACATCACTGTTTATAATGAGTGACATTTGGTGCTGATTCGGTCTGGCTTCAGTTCAGCACAAACTAAGGACTGTACAAGTTCTGATTATAAAGTTAATAGTTCAGCAGCCACCTATTTGCACCAATTATCAGATTATGATTGTTTCTATAGTTTCTTTTATTAAACTCTGAACCGGGAGGTAGCATACTGTGTGTCACTGCCAAGAGTTTCTAATATAGTCAGTAACAATGCTGATTCAGTGTAGTCAGCTTGTTAAAAATATGTTCCTACGTGTACACCTCTAGTCGAAACCAAACCATCTGCTTGTCCAAACCTGTATTGAGCCTGGAATTATGATGTATCCTTATTGGCATAATGGCATTTTATTAAAGGAAGATATGGGCCAAATTTGAGGGGTGACTGTAAAAGGTCAATTTTAGACAGAGTCAACACTAGTTTGAATTTGGCACCTCATCCTAAACTGTGTGTGCGCTACAACAGGCTTTTAGACGGATGTGGCCCAAAAGATCTTACTTTTTATTCATATTCAAAAAAAAAAAAAAAAGAGAATATCACCTTTTTTTATAGATAAATACCAAAAATAATGAATATTTCTTGGAAGCATGTTCAAACAGTTATTACTTAATTACTTGTTTGCTATAAGTACTACAAGGTACAGCATGTCAGAACTAATATGATTAGTTTTGTCAACAAAACCTTCCCACAAAGCACGTCAAAGTAGACACTGTTTTTCGTTTTCTTTGCATACTGTCATGCAAACAGAAAGGCTTGCTATGATGCAGAGTAAACAGAAAAGCTTGCTTTGACACAGTTGTTGACAGTAACATTTAGTTGAAAACGTATAAGGTGAACAAGGGGTGTTCATGGATATGCATTGTGTGCGTGTAGAGGGTCTTTCTGAAAACCTCAAACATGTTTTTGAAGTTATCTGTCCATACAGGCTGCCTGTGACCTTAGATTCTCTGTATGTGTTCCGACACACTACCTTGTTTAATCCGCCTCAGTGACATGTATTTCAGTTTGTTTGCAGAATGATACTGAAAGTCATGCCAGTATGTATAAGAATATAATGATCCTCCCTGAATCAACACAATACTGTACATCCTGTTACAGAGAAACTGAACTTCCTCATCATTTACATGTCCACCTGAGGGAGTGGTCCAAAAGCGGTGCGTGGTCACGGAAGGCTTGTATCATGTGGACATGCCGACAGTTTTGTTGTCATTACTTATAATTCCTCATGGGAGTGGCAGAAACTATGCACTATAGCTTTAGCAATTTCTAGCTAAACATGCTTTAATAGGAGACAGGCTATATGACCGACCAACCAGCTGGAGTGATTAATAACCTCCAAACATTGAATGCAATATTTGAACATCATTATTGTGGACTCACGTCTGTGGGTTGGGGGTGGTAAACATAGTTAGTGTGTGAAGGGAAAAGTTCTTACAGCTATGGCCTGGTTAATTTGCAGTGTAAAGTGCTTGGCTTGTTCTCAGTGCAAGGAGATACAATGTGCGCACTATGTTTATCTGTATTCAATTTGTTGCTACACCCTGTTTGTGATAAGTTTTGCATCGCATTTGTTGTATTAAAAAAATAGCTTGACCTAAAGCTGATTAGGATCTGTAATGATTTGAATTGAATCAATGAATTGAATTGATTGTACCCTTTAAATTATTTATTTTCTTATGATAATTAAGGTATTCTTTATCTTTTTTATGTTTTCATGTTAAGATTCAATCTGTAATTGACTTCATCTTGACTTTGGCCCCATTACAGCTGCCCAATGCAAAGTTATAAACACCCTGAATGTCATGATGTCATCATGGCAGCCTGTGCTTCTTCTTCTTCTGTGTGTTTTTGTTTGTTTTCCCCTCATGTTCCTCCCTCCTGTGCTGACTGTGAGCTGTGGGCGCGGCTTAGCTGGCAGGTGGCGCCAGGTGGAGCTCATTCCCTAATCAACCTCCTGCAGTATTTAAGGCTGGCTCTGTGATCCACTTGTTGCCAGATCGTACAGTCTACTAGTTTGGTATAGTGGTATGCTTGGTTCCCTGTGTTTTCTGTGTCTCAGCTTGTGTAGCTAAAATGTTTTTCTGTGTGGATAGCTTGTTGCAGCCTGCCTTGCTCAC
This sequence comes from Zingel zingel, assembly GCA_023566125.1. NCBI lineage: Eukaryota > Metazoa > Chordata > Actinopteri > Perciformes > Percidae > Zingel > Zingel zingel. Next base: position 17,280,870 of record CM042320.1, read on the forward strand.
TCGTTCTCCTGCCTGCCTGCCTGCTTGCACCTCCCTCTCTCTCTGTAAGGATTGGATTCAAACTCAAGTTGTTTGTTGGACTCTGGAGGAGGCCCTACCACATGGTCATCGCCACCACTTCACTGGGCACGCTCTGAAGAGCAAACTGCACCACCACTCACCACTGGATTCTCTCAACACAACTCCCCTTTTGCCACCAGCACAATTATTGTGTATATATATATCTCACGCATTAAATCACTTAATCTTAATTATTGTGTGTTTTCGTCTGCTTTTGGGTTCAACCTCCTGTGCCGTTCCGTAACACTGAAGTTCTGATTCCCTTACCATCAGGTCTGGCATAACAATCACAGTAAATGTAATCATACATTGTAGTCACTCACAGAGATAAGATAAGCACCATTTCTTTTCTAAAGGATACCTGGCAATATTTTAAAAACAGGTACACTTTCATTAAGGTATTTTCTGTCCACTGCACAGTGTAAAAGATTTCAACATGATGTATATTCTTGCTTGTTATATACAGAAATAAAACATTGTATTATGTAGGAAAATGATGAAAGTTAAAAAAAAATATTAATATAGATGTATCCGTGATAAGATGCTTTCATTTTGGAGAGATGCATCAATTCCAGGCTGCCATATTTGTTTGGACTTGCGTTTAGAGAAAGAAAGAGAGAGCGACCACTGTTGTGAATGTTCACAGCTAAGCTAAGATAACCAGTGACCAACAATTTGTATATGTTTCCAAATAACGCTAAACTATAAAACAATCATTACTCATCAACTTTTCTCACCATCAGCAACAGCTGCGACCTTTAAAGGGATATTTCACCGTTGGAAAGATGAATATATCTTTAAATTGGGTCACTTATGTAGTAGAAATGTGAATTTCTTTTTAGAAATTGGTGGCTTCTAGGTCGAGAAAAGCCAGAAAATGTGTTTTTGGCTCATGTGGATGAAAGACACCAAATTCCAGAATGCACTTGCTTCACTGCTTTAGCATCTACCCCCAAGCCACGTCTACCGTTACAGACAGTCAGTGAGACACAACTCAACTTTAGTCTGTTTTATTGTCATTTCAACCATATACACGAAACAACGTTTCACCATGGCTCAATTGGTTACACAATTAAAATATATGAAAATGACATTATATAAAAACGACATACGAAACAGGCTACATTTAGTACACATGATATGCTAGCTAGCTACTAGCATTAGCGCTTGGTACAAATTTGCGTGTAATGTAGAATGGTCGGCATTTAACAGTCACAAACTCCACCAGCAGTTAGCAGTTAGTTGGATACAAGCACCCCCATTTCTGCGGCAGGCAGTCCGTGTTAACACAGCTCACCGCCACTAGTCTTACCCGGCGACAGAGCGGTAGCTGCATAGTCCATAGCAATTGTTTCCACAACAACAAAAACACAGCAGTCTCTAAACTCGCGTTGGGAGTTTCATTGAAGTTGGATGTAGTTCAGTTTGTTGTCTAATGAGCGGACGCTTGCAAGCAGGATTGATGGAACAGATGGCCGGCTAACGTTAGTTTTCCACCCGCAAACTCACTCAACGTCCGCCGCTGATGATGTCTCTTTACCGGCCAGAGGCTTCAATCAGCACCGCTGGTCTCCATAGCAAGCGGACGAAGCTGTGTTGAGTATTCCGTCTGTAATAAAGTGTCCTGCATATCTCCGATCTGTACCAATGTATCCCGTTGGTACACGTGTGCGGTAGTTTGAATGCACATAATTGTTGTTCTAAAATTTCCTTCGGGATGAATAAATCTATCTATCTAAAATTGTGATGCTGAGAAGCCACTAAAGCTACACGAGGATTCAAGATGGCTGACACTTGTTTTTTTTCTTGAAATTTCGGAGAATGCCGGAGTCCAACCCCCTATGGGTAGGTTTGAAATATGCGGAAGTTGGATTGTAGTCCATAGCCTCTGGGCAAAAAAGCCTCTTATGACGCAAAATGACAATTTTTGCGTCATAAGAGGCTTTTTTCCAGACCCACAATACAGAGATCTCCGCTCTCAGGGGGACATGAGGGAGAGAAGCACGGTCATTCAAAAATACTACCGGGTCTGATACAAAGCTAAATGCTAAATCGGTGAATTATCCCTTTAATTGAACTTCTGGTAGTTCCAACTGCCCCCTCCATACTATGGTTCTACAGAGTACACCCACAACTATTAAAAATGGGAATGGACGGCAGGACTGCAACGTAGCTGCAACGTGGCTATAAAGTAAAGTAGTAGTAGTATAGACTGTTTAAAAATGAGTAGTAGCAGTAAGATAATTCAGATATGTGAATATTGACAGATATTTACATGTTTACATTATGTGTTTAACACGATAACACTTTATTTCTCCAGAGATCAATTCTGTTTCAAGAAATTTGTAGCACAACTCATGTAGTAAGATGATGTAATGAGCCTCTTGTTCTCTCTTCTGCCATTCTCTCTTCTGTGAAAACGTAGAATTTTATGTAATTCATTTTTGAGAATAATGTCATTACTATATAAGATAAAACCTACAGTACATTTGACCTTTGGACAAACTTTCTTGTGTTAAAATGTCTGTACCTAAAGCTTACTGATGGACAACAGCAATCCTGCCTCATTTACGGATATCTGCCCTTCCTGTTTGCTTAGGCAACAAAACAAATACAAATAACACACATGAGTCAATAAAACAAACAAAAATTCAGTTGCTGAATTTGATAACATCTGCCTGAGCAGTATTGTCACTCATTCATTACCTCTGAGAAAAGCACCTACACATGTTGCATACCAGCTGTGCTCAGACCATGCACCATATAACTTTATTTTAGATTCTAGCTGAGATAATTTTTTCAATTATACGAATATGTCAGTCTGAATTTAAGGGAAATGTGTATAAAATAATCCACATGATATCTAGAATAATTCCATTTGACAGAATTGTGCAGCCATACCATTTGTAAACATCATATACATGTAATAAAGATCTGGAACAAGCTGATACAGAATATACAGTAAAGATGTAGCCTACTGTCAATGTGGATAAGATGTTTTTTTCCAACATAAAACATACTTTGAAAAAGGAAAAACTGGATGTTCATGGGTTAACAGTAACAGTTTCATTCATTTTTCACAAACATTGGGGCATTCACGACTGTGTGGCTATCAGATGACTAGTTAAGTCTAATCATATTCAAGCAGATGTACAGCAAAGCCATCTGCCACATCTCACTATTACTGCTGACAGCTCATACCAACACTGTTTGCTGCCCCAGCTCCCTCCACATCCACAACCTCCTCTTTATGTGCTTTATTTTTTGGGTAATGTTAATGATCGTGTGTCTGGTTATTAGTTCTCCAGCAGAATCCTCACATACGGTTTATCTTTTGGGTCTGTGTGAAATGAAAATGTACTTTTAAATTAATATAATAATGTTTTTTTTTTAAATAGATAATCCTGATTACAAAAGCAAATGTGTAAGTAACAGCAAAACACTGACACAATAAGCAAAATAAAAGTTGGCACAAACAAGACTGTAAGTGCTATTAAATATGTGCCATGTTTATGACACATAATTAATGAAAAATTAATTGTAAATTTATAGTTAATTTCATACAGTAAAATAATAGGAAATGTGTTTAATGTGAAGGTTAAAATGAACGTGATGTAATAGTTGAAGATTTTAGTCCACTGTGTTTTTTGTTCCTCTAGGAACTAAAGTTCTCTGTTGTGGTTTCCACTGCTGCGGAATTTGTTAATGAACCAAGGGAAATCTAACGTGAGCACATATTACGGCGCTCTGCTAATTAAGTTGGAGTTACGTTGTTGTCGAAGGCCAAGGCGAACAGTAAAGGAGTTTCCAAGGATTTAAGAACCTCTTTTCAGGACAAGCAGCCATAGTTCCCCAGGTGTGACGTGGATGCATTAAGGACAGAAGAGCAAAGCAATACACGCCCGTTTCAAAGAACCAACCTGTGTCAGTGCTGTCATGAAGATAGCTACAAAGACAATAGAAGAGATAAGACGTAAACAGAGTTGCATATTTTTATTTGATTAATTGATAAATATTCTCTCTACAAAAGCAATTGCTTTGTAAGAGATGTAATGATTGTTAAGACAATATGGGAAGAAACTTTTACATCCCACATCCAGTTTACACCAGTGTGGAGCGTTGCCTCCTACGCACGGGTTGTGCAGCAGCTCTGGTGCAGTCTGTGTGGCTGCAGCCACACTCCTCCACATGGATATATGAGTAGGGAACCACATCTCCATTCAGGCAGTGCAAGTCAACAGTGCGATTGCTGGAGCGAGTCTCCCTACAGCAGGAACAAGAAGGCTGCATAGCAGCTGCTGCTTTAGAATACCTGAAGAAAGCAGAGGCATTATTGATTAATAAACTCAAAATCTGCACAAACTACTCCTAAACATTTAAAAAAATGTCCATATCTTAATGGGGTTGTGACTATTCAGAGGAATGAGAAATATTAGTGATATCATCCTTACTTGGTGAAGGTGTTGCAGGATCCTTCACAATATGGCATATCTACCTCCTGGTAGGACTGACAGCCCTTGTGCATAATGTGTGCTTTCATGGATACTACCTTGCAGGCCTTCTCCCTCTCCACACCTTTTCAAAAGAGACACACAATTGGCTTGTTTTCATTTAAGTACCCTATACCAAAAAGTAAAAAAAATGCCATACTCACAGATTTTACAACAGCCATTTGCTGCAGTCTGAATTGTGCCCTATGGAGGGGAATTCACAACATCAACATAATTAGTTTTAACGTGTGTTCACACAGACAATCCAGATTCATTTGTTGACAGTCATAAATAATACTTACAGGTTGGCAGTTGCTCTGCTGGAATGGCGGGCAGACAATTTGTGAATTGAACGTTGTTAAAGTGCCACCGACCTCAAAACAGGTGTAATGCTGACACTTATTCTCAATTGGTGACCAGGTCTCTCCTGGCTATAGAGTAGTGAAAGGGATGTACAGATATCAAAAGGTAATTTAGGCTATTAAACATTATCATGTGGAATCAAAGCCAACAGAGACTTACCTTCAAGAGATTCTTTGTATCATTAACACTGACGACGCAGTGTGTCTGTACACACTTTCCACAGCATTCACCTGAATCAGTTTCCACATATTCATATCCCTGAGAGAAAAAGGTGACATTAGGTTGCTAAGTCCAGTTTTACAAGTTTACTCTCTCAGAAAAGATATTCTGAGAAAACAACTTGTATTGTATGTATTGTGTGTATGAATATAATGGGTGTAATTTTTCTTACCGTGTCACAGTCTTTTTGACATTTCTGAAACTCACAACGTATCTTGAATAGACCAGAACCGGGGTCCACCTCATTGGTGCAGGAACAATCTTGACATAGAGGTGCAGGAACTGAAGAACCAGGCTAGCAAATAAAGAAGACATGTATTCATACTTTAGTGTTTTTAGCCATATAGAACTCGTGCAGCAGAAATCATTAAAATAACATATATATTTTTTCTCCATTTCCTTATTTACCTGGTATTCATTGTCTTTGTGGACACAAACTCTTTTAGGCTCTAGAAAAGAGTAAGACAAAGGAAATTACGTGTGTTAAGTGTCACTACCATCATTAGGTTTATATGAACAAGCAAACTATGAATTAATGCGCTTACCACATCTATGTTCTGGACAGCATCTTCCCTCAGGAACACTGACAACTGGCATATATCCTACCGGACAGTTCATGTTGGTGATTGGGCAAGTGTTGCTGTGGCATTCTGTGGAGACAGTAAATAGTTTAAACCCATCAAGATTGGTATCAATGTGTAGCATTCTGAAAACTCTGGAGGACAAATGTGCATTGATGCTAAATGGCTTACGGCAAACTAAAGTAGAACAGCAGTGGTCTGATGGCATAGTTTGGTTGATGAGGACAAACCCGGGACCAGTGCAATTTGTTATAGGTGGTGTCGGGCATGCCTTTGGCTTGCAAGTCACAGTCTTGGTGGACTCCTCACAAATGCAGTTTTGGCATTTGTACTCAAACCTCTCATTAACCTGAAAGAATATACCACAGTAGTGACTTAATTGTCACTTGCAAGTAAACAACACAAGTTAGGATTTTAACTGAACATGACTAGAACTATTCACCTGACGAGGAATGCCCTCAGGATCAAGACATCCTGTTGAAAAATAAGCCCTTCATGATTGATACAATATATTAAGCTCAATGTTAAGACTAGATGTTATATACACCACACTTACCACATGTATTAACACATATGCCAGAGTCTTTGTTGAAGAGTTTCATTCCATCAGGACAAAAGCATCCCTCTGTAATGTAGTTCATGGTTGGTTCATTACGACTGTAATATTGAATCATCAGGAAAGAACAATTAGTTTACATTATTTCTTTAAGATCTCTAAAACATTGTTAATTTAAAACATTGCATTCTACTCTACTTACTGCTACGATGTTGTTAACAAGAAACATCTATTGCCACTATCCATTAGGATTTTTGTCTCAGAAAATGCTAATGTGCACAATGAACTGTAAATAAAAACACATTTTATTTTTTTATTAAACTTACTTGTCTTCACAGGTTGGCTGTTCTGCAGGACCACATGGCTTGTAAACTTTGTTTGATGGGCAGTCACTTTCTGTTAGTGAAAACAAAAACTCAATTGGGTCTTTTTTAAATGCATACTGGCTACCTAGTGTATATAATAAAATATGCAGCTGCCTGTTCAATGTGTGCTGAAAGCAACAAAAACTAAAATAATTAAGTTGCCCTTGTCTTGATGTCACTGATCCCAGCATTTACAGTAAAATAATGAGGGGTTGCTTACCACACAACCTGGTGTGGTTCCTCCAGTGCAGACAAACCCCAGCCTGAGCACAGGCAGCAGCATAAGACTGCAAACTTGTACAATCCACTGTTGGGTTGGAAACATGGCAGCTATCAAAAACACAACCTCGATAGAAATTGTCAGGAGAGACAAAGGGATGGCACGCTGCAAAGAGACTGTAAAAGTAAAACACAAACAAAAAAACAGATAAAAATTGTGTTTTAACTGCAATATGTCAGTCTTATGGGGATGCATGTGAATTGCTACAATAAATTAGATATTTGTCTACCTGCTTTTAAGCAGGTGACATATGGAATCTGGCTTGCATGGAGTTAGGATTGGTGGAGGTTCAGGCATATTGGTGGGCAAAACAGAAGGTCTGTGGCAGTTGGGTTGGTTAAGGTGTTTTGCAGGCCAATAGTCGGCCATCACGGCACAATTTTCCACCAGCCGGCCTCCAGGCAACCTGCAGTCATCAGCCTGGTTGTTATTGCATGTTCCTGATGGTAGAGTCACACAACAGTTAATATTACAGTCTTACTTCAAACATATGATTTACCATACGGCTACTGGAGAGAGATATGTTCTTACCACAATGACCCTGTGTGTTACTGCCAAAGTATTGATATGGAAGGGTCACACTAAAGCCAGTTATTCCAAATGTAATGACCACTTTTAAGCGAGGGATCTCCAAAACCAAGTTAATGCCGGAGTCCAAGATCCTAACACCTTGTTGTGAATAAGGTAGTTTCAGACGTACTCCGTTTTTCAGTGCCTAAAGGTACAAAGTAAATACATTATATGAAAAGAAAAAAATATAATAATCTATGACAAAAGGATCCATTATTGCTATTACATCTACATTGGCAGTAATAATCGTCTGGAAGTTAGTCTGGTGAGTTTTTCATAATATACAACAAACTTTCATATGACCATAAATACTGTTTTACCTCCAACTGTGCTGCTCCAAGAAGGTTATGATTTACAAGTGTGACAACTTCCCATTGGTATTGAATCATTATTGATCGCGGACAAGAAACATCTTCAGTGGGATCACACAAGACATTGTCAATATAAATGTTCAAGTTATATTTCGGTAAAATCTCTTCCATCAAGACATAAGTACAGTTTCCTTGATAACTGTAGTACAATCCATCAAATGTAATGTAATGAGGATCTCCCCAGCCTTCACATACACCTAAAAAACAAACAAAAAATTCAGTTAAAAATGTATTTTAAAGAGAAACATATGAGTCAATAAACATGTCATACATCCTTTTAACCACAGAATGGCTTACAGTCACAAGTGTAATACTGGCAGCAGTAGTACTCATCATACACAAGAACTGGTGTCTTTCCATTGGTACAAGTTATGTTCTCAAGGGGTGGACATTCATATGGAATTATTTCAATTGTATAGTTCTCAATGCATCTGGCCATGGTGCAGTTGCACAAAAAGAAGGTCTCATTTTGCTGATGTAAAGAGAAAAAAGGGAAAATCAGTATTTTGAAGTATTGTGCAATACATGCAATTGTATATTTTAATGTGTTATATACATTAAGATTCTTACTGTTACATTCCATTCAGGGCAGGTAGGTACAGGTGTTGTGGGAGTGGGTGTAGGAATGCTTGTGGTCTTGCAAATTTCTGTCGTGTTATGAATCTCACAAATATCAGAACATATCATTGTGAGACATACACCTGATCCAATGTCTTTCATGTCTAATATTACATCCCCTAAAGGTGAGAAAAAGGTGAAGAATATATTAAACAGGAGTACAACAAAATTTAAAGTCATATAACTTGTTACTATCAAAGACATAATTGTTGTATTTATTTTCTTACCTGGTCTATAATATGTTTCATCAACAAAGCAGAAACATTCTGTAGTGGTAGAAATGTGGGGGCGAGTTGGAGGCACTGATGTTGATAATGTTGGAGCAGTGACAGGTGTTTCAAATGTTGTTAAATGTGTTGAAACAGTAGTTGGACCTGTAGTGGTTGTAGTCTCTTCAGTTTTGGTGGTAGGTTCAGTTGGTGGGGTTGTAGATGTTGTGGTTGTGGTTGGCTCTATGGTTGTTGTGGTAGTAGTAGGTTCAGTTCGTGGAGTTGAAGGTTTTGTGGTTGGCTCTTCGGTTATGGTAGTAGTAGGTTCTGTTGGTGGGGTTGTAGATTGTGTGGTTGTGGTTGGCTCTTCAGTTGTTGCTGTAGTAGTAGGTTCAGTTGGTGGTGTTGTAGATTGTGTGGTTGTGGTTGGCTCTTCGGTTGTGGTAGTAGTAGGTTCAGTTGGTGGTGTTGTAGATTGTGTGGTTGTGGTTGGCTCTTTGGTTGTGGTAGTAGTAGGTTCATTTGGTGGTGTTGTAGATTGTGTGGTTGTGGTTGGCTTTTCAGTTGTGGTAGTAGTAGGTTCAGTTGGTGGTGTTGTAGATGTTGTGGTTGGCTCTTTGGTTGTGGTAGTAGTAGATTCAGTTGGTGGGGTTGTAGATTGTGTGGTTGTGGTTGGCTCTTCAGTTGTTGTTGTAGTAGGTTCAGTTGGTGGTGTTGTAGATTGTGTGGTTGTGGTTGGCTCTTCAGTTGTTGTTGTAGTAGTAGGTTCAGTTGATGGTGTTGTAGATTGTGTGGTTGTGGTTGGCTCTTCAGTTGTGGTAGTAGTAGGTTCAGTTGGTGGTGTTGAAGATTGTGTGGTTGTGGTTGGCTCTTCGGTTGTGGTAGTAGTAGGTTCAGTTGGTGGGGTTGTAGATTGTGTGGTTGTGGTTGGCTCTTTGGTTGTGGTAGTAGTAGGTTCAGTTGGTGGTGTTGTAGATTGTGTGGTTGTGGTTGGCTCTTCGGTTATGGTAGAAGTAGGTTCAGTTGGTGGTGTAGTAGATTGTGTGGTTGTGGTTGGCTCTTCAGTTGTGGTTGTAGTAGGTTCAGTTGGTGGGGTTGTAGATGTTGTGGTTGTGGTTGGCTCTTTGGTTGTGGTAGTAGTAGATTCAGTTGGTGGGGTTGTAGATTGTGTGGTTGTGGTTGGCTCTTCAGTTGTTGTAGTAGTAGGTTCAGTTGGTGGGGTTGTAGATTGTGTGGTTGTGGTTGGCTCTTCAGTTGTAGTAGTAGGTTCAGTTGGTGGGGTTGTAGATTTTGTGGTTGTGGTTGGCTCTTTGGTTGTGGTAGTAGATTCAGTTGGTGGTATTGTAGATTGTGTGGTTGTGGTTGGCTCTTCAGTTGTAGCAGTAGGTTCAGTTGGTGGGGTTGTAGTTTTTGAGGTTGTGGTTGGCACTTCAGTTGTTGTAGTAGGTTCAGTTGGTGGTGTTGTAGATTGTGTGGTTGTAGTTGGCTCTTCAGTTGTGGTTGTAGTAGGTTCAGTTGGTAGGGTTGTAGATTTTGTGGTTGTGGTTGGCTCTTCGGTTGATGTAGTAGTAGGTTCAGTTGGTGGGGTTGTAGATTTTGTGGTTGGCTCTTCGGTCATGGTAGTAGTAGGTTCAGTTGGTGGGGTTGTAGATGTTGTGGTTGTAGTTGGCTCTTCCGTTGTTGTAGTGGTAGGTTCAGTTGGTGGGGTTGTAGCTTTTGAGGTTGTGGTTGGCACTTCAATTGTTGTAGTAGGTTCAGTTGGTGGTGTTGTAGATTGTGTGGTTGTGGTTGGCTCTTCAGTTGCTGTAGTAGGTTCACTTGGTGGTGTTGTAGATTGTGTGGTTGTCTCTTCAGTTGTGGTTGTAGGTTCAGTTGGTGGGGTCGTAGATTGTGTGGTTGTGGTTGGCTCTTCAGTTGTAGTAGTTGTAGGTTTAGTTGGTGGTGTTGTAGATTTTGTGGTTGTGGTTGGCTCTTCAGTTGTGGTTGTAGTAGGTTCAGTTGGTGGGGTTGTAGATGTTGTGGTTGTGGTTGGCTCTTCAGTTGTTGTAGTAGTAGGTTCAGTTGGTGGTGTTGTAGATTTTGTGGTTGTGGTTGGCTCTTTGGTTGTGGTAGTAGATTCAGTTGGTGGTATTGTAGATTGTGTGGTTGTGGTTGGCTCTTCAGTTGTTGTAGTAGTAGGTTCAGTTGGTGGTGTTGTAGATTTTGTGGTTGTGGTTGGCTCTTTGGTTGTGGTAGTAGATTCAGTTGGTGGTATTGTAGATTGTGTGGTTGTGGTTGGCTCTTCAGTTGTAGCAGTAGGTTCAGTTGGTGGGGTTGTAGTTTTTGAGGTTGTGGTTGGCACTTCAGTTGTTGTAGTAGGTTCAGTTGGTGGTGTTGTAGATTGTGCGGTTGTGGTTGTAGGTTCAGTTGGTGGGGTTGTAGATTGTGTGGTTGTGGTTGGCTCTTCAGTTGTGGTTGTAGTTTCAGTTGGTGGGGTTGTAGATTTTGTGGTTGTGGTTGGCTCTCCAGTTGTAGTGGTAGGTGTAGTTAATGGGGTTGAATGGGTTGTGGTTGGACATATTTCTACCTCACAACATACTCTGATTTTATAGTTGAAACACTTAAATGGAGGTCTGATCTGATCCTCTTTTTTACATATTAAACCATATCCCACATCGCAAGTAACAACCTGGCCAGTTTGACTCACAAAATCATTGAAGTCTTTGTCAGGATTATCTGTTGATCTACAATCAATTTCTGTGGGATGTTCACACATTTGTTTACCACTATTTATGATGTTCTCATATGTTTCCCAGTCACTTTTGTCCTTTCCTGGTTTATACACATCATACCACTCTGACCACTCACACGTTGTAATACACGGTGTTGTAGATTTTATGGTTGTGGTTGTCTCTTGAGTTGTAATAGTAGTAGGCTCAGTTGGTGGGGCTGTAGATTTTGTGGTTGTGGTTGGCTCTTCAGTTGTTGTAGTAGTAGGTTCAGTTGGTGGGGTTGTAGATTTTGTGGTTGTGGTTGGTTCTTCAGTTGTTGTAGTTGTAGGTTCAGTTGGTGGGGTTGTAGATGTTGTGGTTGTGGTTGGCTCTTCAGTTGTAGTTGTAGGTTCAGTTGGTGGTGTTGTAGATTGTGTGGTTGGCTCTTCAGTTGTGGTTGTAGTAGGTTCAGTTGGTAGGGTTGTAGATTTTGTGGTTGTGGTTGGCTCTTCGGTTGATGTAGTAGTAGGTTCAGTTGGTGGGGTTGTAGATTTTGTGGTTGGCTCTTCGGTCATGGTAGTAGTAGGTTCAGTTGGTGGGGTTGTAGATGTTGTGGTTGTAGTTGGCTCTTCAATTGTAGTTGTAGGTTCATTTGGTGGTGTTGTAGATTGTGTGGTTGTCTCTTCAGTTGTGGTTGTAGGTTCAGTTGGTGGGGTTGTAGATTTTGTGGTTGTGGTTGGCTCTTCAGTTGTAGTTGTAGGTTCAGTTGGTGGTGTTGTAGATTGTGTGGTTGTGGTTGGCTCTTCAGTTGTGGTTGTAGGTTCAGTTGGTGGTGTTGTAGATTGTGTGGTTGTCTCTTCAGTTGTGGTTGTAGGTTCAGTTGGTGGGGTTGTAGATTGTGTGGTTGTGGTTGGCTCTTCAGTTGTGGTTGTAGGTTCAGTTGGTGGGGTTGTAGATTTTGTGGTTGTAGTTGGCTCTTCAGTTGTAGTTGTAGGTTCATTTGGTGGTGTTGTAGATTGCGTGGTTGTCTCTTCAGTTGTGGTTGTAGGTTCAGTTGGTGGGGTTGTAGATTTTGTGGTTGTGGTTGGCTCTTCAGTTGTAGTTGTAGATTCAGTTGGTGGTGTTGTAGATTGTGTGGTTGTGGTTGGCTCTTCAGTTGTGGTTGTAGGTTCAATTGGTGGTGTTGTAGATTGTGTGGTTGTGGTTGGCTTTTCAGTTGTAGTTGTAGGTTTAGTTGGTGGTGTTGTAGATTCTGTGGTTGTAGTTGGCTCTTCAGTTGTGGTTGTAGGTTCAGTTGGTGGGGTTGTAGATTTTGTGGTTCGCTCTTCAGTTGTAGTTGTAGGTTCAGTTGGTGGTGTTGTAGATTGTGTGGTTGTGGTTGGCTCTTCAGTTGTAGTTGTAGGTTCATTTGGTGGTGTTGTAGATTGCGTGGTTGTCTCTTCAGTTGTGGTTGTAGGTTCAGTTGGTGGGGTTGTAGATTTTGTGGTTGTGGTTGGCTCTTCAGTTGTAGTTGTAGATTCAGTTGGTGGTGTTGTAGATTGTGTGGTTGTGGTTGGCTCTTCAGTTGTGGTTGTAGGTTCAGTTGGTGGTGTTGTAGATTGTGTGGTTGTGGTTGGCTTTTCAGTTGTAGTTGTAGGTTTAGTTGGTGGTGTTGTAGATTGTGTGGTTGTAGTTGGCTCTTCAGTTGTGGTTGTAGGTTCAGTTGGTGGGGTTGTAGATTTTGTGGTTCGCTCTTCAGTTGTAGTTGTAGGTTCAGTTGGTGGTGTTGTAGATTGTGTGGTTGTGGTTGGCTCTTCAGTTGTAGCAGTAGGTTCAGTTGGTGGGGTTGTAGTTTTTGTGGTTGTGGTTGGCTCTTCAGTTGTAGTTGTAGGTTCAGTTGGTGGGGTTGTAGATTGTGTGGTTGTAGTTGGCTCTTCAGTTGTGGTTGTATGTTCAGTTGGTGGGGTTGTAGATTTTGTGGTTGGCTCTTCAGTTGTAGTTGTAGGTTCAGTTGGTGGTGTTGTAGATTGTGTGGTTGGCTCTTCAGTTGTGGTTGTAGGTTTAGGTCGTGGGGTTGTAGATTTTGTGGTTGTGTTTGGCTCTTCAGTTGTAGTTGCAGGTTCAGTTGGTGGTGTTGTAGATTGTGTGGTTGTGGTTGGCTCTTCAGTTATGGTAGTAGTAGGTTCAGTTGGTGGTGTTGTAGATTGTGTGGTTGTGGTTGGCTCTTCAGTTGTGGTTGTAGGTTCAGTTGGTGGTGTTGTAGATTGTGTGGTTGTGCTTGGCTTTTCAGTTGTAGTTGTAGGTTCAGTTGGTGGTGTTGTAGATTGTGTGGTTGTAGTTGGCTCTTCAGTTGTGGTTGTAGGTTCAGTTGGTGGGGTTGTAGATTTTGTGGTTGGCTCTTCAGTTGTAGTTGTAGGTTCAGTTGGTGGTGTTGTAGATTGTGTGGTTGTGGTTGGCTCTGCAGTTGTAGCAGTAGGTTCAGTTGTTGGGGTTGTAGTTTTTGTGGTTGTGGTTGGCTCTTCAGTTGTAGTTGTAGGTTCAGTTGGTGGGGTTGTAGATTGTGTGGTTGTAGTTGGCTCTTCAGTTGTGGTTGTATGTTCAGTTGGTGGTGTTGTAGATTGTGTGGTTGGCTCTTCAGTTGTGGTTGTAGGTTTAGGTCGTGGGGTTGTAGATTTTGTGGTTGTGTTTGGCTCTTCAGTTGTAGTTGCAGGTTCAGTTGGTGGTGTTGTAGATTGTGTGGTTGTGGTTGGCTCTTCAGTTGTGGTTGTAGGTTCAGCTGGTGGGGTTGTAGATTTTGTGGTTGTGGTTGGCTCTTCAGTTGTAGTTGTAGATTCAGTTGGTGAGGTTGTAGATTGTGTGGTTGTGGTTGGCTCTTCAGTTGTGGTTGTAGATTCAGTTGGTGGGGTTGTAGATTTTGTGGTTGTGGTTGGCTCTTCAGTTGTAGTGGGAGGTGTAGTTAATGGGGTTGAATGGGTTGTGGTTGGACATATCTCTACCTCACAACATACTCTGATTTTATAGTTGAAACACTTAAATGGAGGTCTGATCTGATCCTCTTTTTTACATATTAAACCATATCCCACATCGCAATTAACAACCTGGCCAGTTTGACTCACAAAATCATTGAAGTCTTTGTCAGGATAATCTGTTGATCTACAATCAATTTCTGTGGGATTTTCACACATTTGTTTACCACTATTTATGATGTTCTCATATGTTTCCCAGTCACTTTTGTCTTTTCCTGGTTTATACACATCATACCACTCTGACCACTCACACGTTGTAATACACGGTGTTGTAGATTTTATGGTTGTGGTTGTCTCTTGAGTTGTAATAGTAGTAGGCTCAGTTGGTGGGGCTGTAGATTTTGTGGTTGTGGTTGGCTCTTCAGTTGTTGTAGTAGTAGGTTCAGTTGGTGGGGTTGTAGATGTTGTGGTTGTGGTTGGTTCTTTGGTGGTGGTAGTAGGTTCAGTTGGTTCGGGTGTAGATTTCGTGGTTATGGTTGGCTCTTCAGTTGCTGTTGTTGTTGTAGTAGTAGGTTTAGTTGGTGGTGTTGATTTTGTTGTTGTAGTTGGCTGTTCAGTTGTTGTAGTTGTAGGTTCAGTTGGGGTTGTTACAGGTGTAGTGGTGGGAATAGTTGTTGTTGGTGTTGGGACAGTTGTACTAGAGCAAGGTTCATTTTCATGTATCACTGTTGAATTCCTGCATATTGCATAGTAGCACATTCCCAAATTGTCAGTTACATTGTAAATAACTTCATCTTCCTCGTATCTAGTGTTGTTGTAAAAGCAACCTGAACATTCCTCCACACACATCCCAGTCTCCTCATCAAATATGGGCTTATCTTCAGGGCATACAGGGTAACAGCCTGTACAAATCACAGAATAAAACATAATACGTCATTTGTTTAGACAATAAAAGCATTGTTATTCATATGGGTTTATTTGATGTTTGACACTGAAGCTGGCCAGGTGGTCTTTACATTTCTTTTGTTATATTGACACATAAAGCATACCAAATTGGATCAGTTCAATATTTTAAGATTTTAACCAGCACATTAATCAGTGGTAAGGTGAGACATTGTGAGTTAATCCATTACCTTCCAGGTTGGGTAAAAGTTTGCTACATTTTTCTTCTGGATTCAAACAGGTCTTGTAGCAAGGTTTGTGGCAAGGGTTGTAGTGCCATTTGCATTCATCTGGGCTGTTGTAGTAATCACAAAAGACAGCTAGGAAGAAAACATACAAGGTATGTTATGCTTTAAATAAATAAAACATTGATGTGTCATTCAGTGAAAGAGACCTCAAACTT
The DNA here is from genome assembly GCA_023566125.1 of Zingel zingel. NCBI lineage: Eukaryota > Metazoa > Chordata > Actinopteri > Perciformes > Percidae > Zingel > Zingel zingel. The sequence continues at coordinate 17,296,532 of CM042320.1, forward strand.
CAACGCCTCCTGATACATTAACACATTATATTTATTTTAGGCCTGAGGATTGCATTTAGTTTTATGTAAACTTGGGAAGTTATCACTCATTTGAAGGCATCATGTATATAAATCATTGCAGTCTTTAAAAATATACTCTTCATGAAGCATGCACTGATGCCCATACAGTCTCTGTAATATACAGTATATGCTTATTATAGCTTTAATTACTTGGTGTTCATTACTTGGTTTTCATTCACATATTAGATATATAATGCAAATAATCAGGTTGGTATATTAAATGTCCTGGCCATAAAGAAACAAATAGCAAACCATACTCATATATGCAAACGTGACAAATTTCTAAATCTCTAAACGTTTGGGTCATAAGCATTTTGGGATCTAATAACAGGTTCTAAGCACCAGAAAAGGCTGAAAAACCTCAGTTTAATCTGAAGGTAAAATTGTTGTTTACTTACGACAGATTTCTGGAGTTCTCCATGCAACACAGACAGAAGCCTCATTACAAGCTTGAGCATAAGCTGCAACTGCTGAGCAGAAACACTCGCAGTCTCCTCCAGAGTCGCAGGCACATGAGTCCCTTACACAGTTGTCATAAAATGGCAGAGGGGCTACCTGTTCAGTTATCAATATACAGGTAGATTTTTAAAAACGAGTTAAATGTTTTCAACCATCGAACTTTTAAAATAATGACACATTAGAAACAAATGTATCATTACCTTATTGTGGCATTCTTGGAATGTTTTTCCAATTATAATGCTGCACATCTTTTGTGCCCAGTGAAGTCGATTGGGTCTTGCTCCACAAGGGTCAGCATTCGTTTCCACATCTAGGCATTCACTTGATACTTTCCAGCTGTTTGCAAATTCTATCGGATTGCTCACTATCAGCTGACCCTGAGTGGTGAAGTCATTCTGTCCATCACCATCAAAATTTCCACACAGGCCACATACCTCTCCCTGTACAGCCAAACGAAAAGAGTCAGTAACTAATTTTACATAAAGACAGTATTCCATATCAATACTCTTTAGGGTTACGAGAAACACATTTTATAGGCATTTTTATACTTGCATCATGTTGACAAATAAAGTATTCACTTCAAATATTATGAATAAACAAGTTTTCAGCAATGTTAATAAACTGTACATCAATACCATTGTTGTCCCAAAGCTTTAAAGTGGTGTAAGAAAAAGACGCAAAGAGAGATATAGACTACAGATAACAAAAATAGTACATCATATCAAAACTCTAGGTCTAAACTCTTACTGTAACAGTCATCATAATTTAAACAATTAATGTGACTCACGCTGTGCTGTGGTTCCAGGATGATGCGAACAGTTGTTTTGCCATCCCACATCACCGTCAGACCAATGGCAGATTCTACCACCACATATAAGCCAACCTTCCTTATTCTGTACTGAATCTCAGCACCATGTCCCAGGTCCACCTCGTCATAATTACCCTTTGATAGTTTGATTTCCATTCGCTGTAATGTTAAGGAGATTTTTGTTGCTTTCATTGTAACTTTACTGCAGTTTTGACATATGATATTTGATTGTGTTCAATATTTTAGGCACAGAATGCATATCAGGTGTTGGTATGAGGTCTTACCCCAAGTTGGATTCTAACAGTTTTGGAGCATGTAGCGCCTGTAGATCCACACGGTACATTTTCTGTGATTACTCCAAAGTTGTCCTGTACTGTTTTATTGCCACATTTGTTCTTAAGAGAGAGAGAGAAATTAACTTAATATTTTGCATGTTTCCATTATAGTAGAGACCACTGGTCAAATCCAACTTCAGCTTGGCCTTTACTAGTCCACAATACTTTAAGATTGTTAAAGAAAAGACAGAACATGAAATATAATAATAAATAAAACATATATATACATATATAATAAAATATATATGTAGGTGATACCCAGGAGAGTAAGATCATATAGTTATCTGCATTTGTTAAACATATGTCTTATTATGACAAGCAGTCATCTTAAAGTGCATCTAGGTAAACATACCAAATATTGACTGTCTTTCAAACCATGTATCTAACTTAGCAAATACGTTAGAAGAGATGAAACCTTATAGAACATTATAAGTGAAGCGTAACTGTTGGCTTTGTCAGAAATCACTTCCTTCTGTCTGCCATTGTATTTGTCTGTCAGAGATCTTGATGCAAAAATTACTTAACAGCTGTATGTAAGTGTATGTAATCTCAAATTACTACTCACTATTAAATGTCCATTATATAGGCAGTAGTGATTGAGTGAAGAAGGGCGTGATTACAGACACAGCCTGTCATTTGGATGATTTTGACATGCTTTGCTTACCTTAACAGCAACATAGGAACAATGTCCTTGAAAGCCATATGTTCGCTGATCAAATGTATTGTAGTGACCACTACCATAAATAATGCAAGTTTGTGGGCATTTATTTTTACTGCACTCCCAGCTTCCACTTTTGCAGGTACTAGAGCAGAAAAGGTTACATTTAATACAGCTTTTTGAATACAATACAATCACGAAAGAAATGCAAGAAAATATGATAATATTTATGCTACAGTATATCATACGTCTGATTAAAAACTAGATCATACCAGATGTTGCACTGGTCAGGGATTTGTGATCCAGGGGCATAAATATGCCCATCGTGCTGACAAGGACATTCATTTTCTTTCACACAGGAACCTTTGCCATCTTCTAGTAGGTCAGCTGGACACCGACAGCCAGATTCACACTCTGTGGACTCCTGGATAGTTAGAAAGATCACAGTGATAGAAAATGAGAAAACAATACTGATACTATTGAAAATCACTGTTCAAAACTCTCTAGAGACCACTGTAGAAACTAATGTAACTATACACAGTGTTACTTTTTTCAAGTAACATAATGTTCACCATTAAATACATATGATATCCAGTTATTTGAGACTAAGAGCTCACACAATCATCGCTGTCCAGATTTAAACAAGTTCGAGTACAATGCAGTCCCAGCTCTTTGGTGCTTGCAGCGGAGCAGTTGAAAAACACTTTTGGAAAATGGCATGCTGTAACAGAAGAGAAACTGCTCAATATACATATTAAATATCAACAGACCATAGTCAGTATCAACCAAGTGCTTGCGTTGTGGTAAAAAAAAAAAAAAAAACTCAAAACAACATACTTGATGAGCGCGCTCTCCAAGAATGGCAATGAAGCATTCCATTGGTACATACACTAGAAAGAGACACCAAATATATAAGATTAATGTAACACAAAGGCACTTGAAAATTAACAATTTAGTTTAATTAAATTTTATATACTGCAGGAATTACAACCATGCTAAATCCTTAGTCTCGGATAAATCAAGTCACTACATTGCAAACGGCTGACTTACCAGTGCTCGTCTTTGATGTTGATGGACTTTCCTGACTTAATGTAGACTTCGTTATGGTAGCAGGGACATTTTTCCATGGGGACACAGATGCCATTTTCATTTAGGTACAGACCCTTAGAGCAGGAGCAGCCATCCACAGGCAAGAAGTCAGAAGTGCAACTTGGTTGCATTGTGCCCAGTGATTTGCAAGTCAACTGGCATCTTTGATGCTTGTAAGAGAAGATCTGAGATGCTGGACAGCTCCTTGTGTATTTATCTGTTTTGTGCACAATGAGAGGATAGCTACTTACTAGCTTTATGACTAACTCATGAAAAGAAAGATGTTCATCAAACTCCAGAAATTATCACTCAACTTTACCACAACATAATGAAAGAAATCCTTACCGCACACATTCTCTCTCCAGTCTGTCAAGATCACTCCCTTTGATGCACAAGCCCGAGCGTAGGAGGAGAAGACGGCACACAGGCAGTCCTGACTCTTCTCACAGTTACAGCTGGCATACGTACATCTCTGCAGAAGACAGCACATACTTTTAGGGAATTATAGTCTCATCAAAATGTAATTAAATGAAAGACAAACAGAAAGGTTTTGCAGTACCTTGTAGTACATCTCAGGATCTACTGCTGAATGACATTGTGCAAAGGTGCTGTCTGGATTCAGCAGCAAGGCGCACCAGTGTTTAGCGTACCACTCTGGAGAAACAATATGTGTTTATTTTTATTGTTTAGAATTATGTTGAACTGTCTAATTGCCTAAAACACAACATACTTGCAGACTAGAAATATGTGTTTAAATTAAGAATCAATCTAAGAAATATACACAAGATCAACATTTACATAATAACAGTTCTTTTATTTATTTTTTACCATTTTCCACACTAAGGGAACAGGGGTCCTCAAGTCTTTCCTCTCTGTCTGGGCACATTAGGTTAGCCTTCCAGGAGTTACTAAAAGTTGCTGCTGTTCCCTCCACCATCCCCTGAGGAGTCTTCATGTCATCAGACAGGGCCATGTTGTAGTTCCCACATAAGCCTGAAGAAATCAAATATTAAAGAATTAAAGAAGAATTTTATTAGCACTTATACACAGATAACAAACAATTGGCTGAAACTATGAATAGGAAAATGGAAAGTGTCAATCACTGTAATGAAATGATAGGATTAAGAATTTGGTTAATTTACTTAAATTAAGATGAAATTAGATAAGAAAAACAGACATTATCACTGAGAATTGAGGGTTTGCAGTGTGGTATTATAATTGAGATTCCACAGTTTTATTCATGTAGAGAGCAAAAGAGGGTCGGAGATACAAGGGTTGTATATTACATATATCCACCCACCATTTACATAATTTACTCATGTATTCATCTATTTTATGTATGTTGTTTAGGTTTATATGTTTAAAGGGATTCAGGGGTGGTGGGAAGACAGTGAGGGTAAAGGCCATGGATATTGAATTTTTCTTTTGTTATTAATATAATGAATTATAACCAAATATTATAATGCACAGCATAAGTATTGTAGGTGCTTCATTTATTTGTTATTGTAAATGTGCTGTATTCTGACATATGTTTTGATGATGCCAATGTTTTATGTTAAGATAAATGTGAAACTTACCACGTGTCTTTGCTCTGTAGCTTTGTTCCAGGCTGACATAGACTTGCATGACTGGCACATGCTGGATCTGAATTTGCAAACCAAAAGTGGTCTGGAGCAAGATGTGAAAGGATGAAGCGTGGAATACGTTGATGTCACCTTTAGATCAAGAAAAATACAAAAACAGTCAGATAATTTGCTAATGTAAATAACAACAAACAAACAAATAAACAAATAAAACAGTTTCATCCAGAGTTTCGGACCCACCTGAGTGGTATGGCAAACTGATGGTCTGCATGTTCTGCTTCACTTTGCCATCGGAAGTGAACATTAATACCTGAATAAAAACAGAATTGATAATTTGAGTGTTGCAGATATCAGTGTAGATCTATAAATTACTACTTACTTACTTGACTTTAACGTACATTGTTTCTGTCATTGTTCAGCAGGATTTTAAGGCTCTTTAGACAAGTGTCAAACTCTTGATTTGCACACGGCACCAACTGAACCAGGATTGTAAACTTTGGACTTGCATGATCCTGAAATATACAGAGTGAGTAAAATTAAATAAATAAAAAAACAAGTTATAAATATATATTTTTCATTTTTTTTATTTTTTTATTTTTTACATCAGCTGAATATATATTTTCTGCCATTTAATTGTACAAAGCTATGGCTCATTCACCTTGCTTTCCACTTTGGCTAGGGTGTAGTAACAGTCTCCATGGAAGGTGAAGCTTTTTCCATCAAAGGTAGTTACATGTGAACCCTCTTCAACTGCACATGTAGCAGGTATTTGAAGGCTCTCACAAGCCCATCTACCCTCAACACATGTACTGAAACAACCCAACATTTTTAAGTTAACAATAAAAATACACGGTGAAGGCAGAGCAGATGAAATATTATATTGTTGAAATATTTGACATACCATTCCTCTCTGTCCTGTCGGTAGACCTCACCGGAGTTATAGATTTTGTTGTGTTTGCACTGACATTCAGATTGAGCAATACACCCTCTCATGGAAATATCATCAAACACAGTTCCTGAATAAGACACATGTGACATGAACATTCACAGACTGAAGATTAAATCTGAAAGAATCTTTAAGGGTAAAAAAAACTGAAACAGCACTAACCAGGAGGACAGAAGCAGCCATCCATTTTGTGGTCCTCACACAGTGAACCGGTGTCCAGAAGTGTACATGTATCCATGCAAGGAGAACCGCTCTCTTTATAAACCATGTTGAATGGGCACTGTTTAGCTGTAAAGATATGGTACAGTTGAAATACATTAAGGTAGATGTGAGTGTATGTGAATAATTCAATAGTGTATCATGGGTGTAGTAACTCATTAGGTTTTTTTCTTAAGTGTAAAAAAAACCTTATTTTACTTGTACTTGTGTCATTTGAAAAACATTAATTTGTTTTTTGTTATATTTTAATTCACACCAATTACGATTGAGGTCAGAAAAGTAGACATATCTGGCCTTTCTTCTATGCAGCTTGTAAATGTCTTTTTTTCCAAATAGAAAATAATTAATCATCTCATGCTAGAGCGGCATGAGAAAATGTAATCATGTTCAAATAGAAACACAGTACCTTTTCTTCAAAGAACAATTCAAAATATTGTCTTTTCACTGAGCTGATTTCAGTGCAATAGTATGTTCTCCACCCCATACTGTATAAAATATAGAACATGAAACATTACCACAGAACTGAGGTGTCCTCCAGTTGGGAGGCTGCCCTCCTGCATGGGAACACTGCCGAGAGAACTCAGACAGTGTGCTGCAGACACAGAAGTCGTTTGTTCTGTTGGCGCAGCCGCACATGTCCTGCACACAGGCCTGGATGTAAGGTTCAGGGTTGATCAGTGTGGTGCAGGAGCTCCAGGGCTCTGAACGCAGCATCTGGTTACAGATGGTTTGCTGAAAGGAAAAGAGAGACAAAGTTACTCTGTTGCAAATGCAACCTGTGTATATGTCCAACTATCAGTATTGCTAACACTAGGTGGATAATAAACTCACAAACTCCTTGCATGAATCCAGCACAGCCTCCAGTGATTCATCTTCCTCCTCATAGGGGTCCTCACAATCATCATTTGGAAGATGGACTTTATGTTTGTTGCCAAACTCAATGGGGCTGATTTTGCGACCTGCATTTGATAGTAATTAGTGTAAAATCAAAGATACAGTGGATAATTCTAGAAATGCATTAACACATGAAGTGAATAACCATATATACCTTTATGAATGAACTCATTCTGGACAGAAACACCATTGAAGTCTCCACAAAGTCCACAGGTACGATTTGCATAATTAGTGTCCAGTTCCACCTAAGAGGTTATAACAAGTTTTTTTTTCACAATTTAAATAACACTTAAACAAAACACTGGTGAATTGTAATTGCCTCATTAAATGACATGAATGGAATACATTTTATGATTGTGATTCGATATTTAATTTCATTACTGCTACTGTCGTATTTTTGTTGTCACGCATAACTCAATCAAGAAAGGTAATTGACTGAAAGACAGGTCTGTGTAATTGATTTCTTTCCAGGAACCTTAGGAATTTATTCAAGTATAAAAATAATATATAAACTTGACTGTGTCTCTGGGTGGTCGGTCTGTTCCACATTAATTAAAAAAAACGTGTTCCAATGTCAGATCGAAAAAAAAGGAGACTTAACTTAATTGTTCATGTATTACAATAATGTGTAGTGTATATGCCTTAAACAAAGTTTAAGGAGAGCAGTGTAGATATGTATTTCTGCCTGGTGTATCATACCATGACTGCATCGTCACCGTTCCACATGACAGTGATGCCGACTTTAGATTGGAGCTTGATGTAGACAGCATTTTGTTCCACTGTTACACCTGCATTGTAATATGGTATTTTAACACTGAAAAAAAAGATTTCTTTTTTATTATAATGCACAAATATCATAGAAAAGAAAAGTTAAAAGTACAGTTGCTTACACAGGCTACATGGATTTTTACTTACGGGAGGTTATTCACAGTGACCATGTCCTTGGTAAGGAAAAACAAAAAGTCATTGATGGTGACCACCACATGACTGACTGTAGGGTTTCCATCTTTGTCTTTCCTCTTCATGTGCACGGAGAAATCCTGGTAGGACTCGTGGCAGTCGGAGGCCAGGTTGTACTCACACATACCAGGGAACTGGTACACAGCTCCGTCAAATGTCTTGAAGTGCTCTCTGCCCCATGTGCTGCAGATGCTGCTGACATGGTTGCCAACTGGGTACGTTTTTTAAAGTGTAGAAAACAGTTTGAGTTACTAAATGCTCTACAGACTGATATTGGAGACAATGATATACATTATTCATTTGTATGTATAAATAAACCACAATGATCCATCCACACAGTTCTGAAAAACGTTCCCAGCATCCCAAAATATCTGAGTCTTACCCAGTCTGGCTTGGACATCGATGACACTGGCGACAGACAAAGCCAGGAAACACAACCACACACATCTCCACCTCATCGTTGCCGCTGTGGGCTTTCTGTCACCAAAGCAGGTAATAGTCAGACTGCACTTGGCAGCCCTTTATATTAAGATTGCACTTTTCTTTTTGCCCACGCCTTCTGTCTAAGTGGGAACTGAAGATGTATTGCCAAGACATGGCAAACATGTGAACGGATCTTTGACGCCCTTCACAAATCCAATATAATCATTCCAAGATCCTTCTTATCGCTCGATTGAACAAATATGCTCTTCAATTAAGAATTTTTATTCCTAGAGGAATGGGCTGCAATAAAACAGTTTTGTTGACACTATGCTTTCATATTTCAGTCAGGAACACTCTTGTCATTGATTTACCCATTTATTGCAACAGATGGAAATACAGTTATGCTTGGCGCTGATGGCTCCACTCTAATAATGCTCCCTGGATCAACCAAGTAGCATGCTAAGCTGAAACAGGGAGCGCAGTGGTGAAACCCCCCCTGTAGAGTTGGCCCAAATCAAGACATTAAAAAACATTTTAAACTAGGTAGGTGAAGGCTGGGGTGGTGGAGGCAAACTTTGCCAGCAGCAGTAGTGTGAGGCAGCATTGGTGTAGCAGGGATCAGTGAGAAGGAGGGAGACATTTAAATGGACCGCTTTGGTGTAAGAGTGGCTGTAATTAGTTTGTGACTGATAGAAATGATAACTCAATTAGTGGGTGCATGACTTCCGTGTCCTACATGAACTAACGCAATGCTTAATTAAACATATTCTTCAATAAGGAGTTACTTCTGGATGGAATTTGTAATAAATCAGTGTCACAGAGATGAGGATGCCATGCAGTGACTTTCAGTAAATTGTAACCTATATAATTTAGTGATGAGAACTTATCAGCCATGGTATTTTGATATGATAAGTGTGTTATGGTATGATTAAACAGGAAATAAAAATATTGTTTTATTATTGGTTTATTGTCCAACCCTGTCACGCCTAGTGTCAGCTGGGATATGCTTGAGCACGCAACACTGCCCAGGCTATAGATTACTGATATATGTATGAACATCCCCAGTGTTAATGTCAAATGACAAAACTTCATTTTCAGTAAGCATTACTATTGTGTATTTTAATAATAATGTTCATGATAGCAATAATAATAATATTAGATACAAAATAAAATGAAAATTTGACAATATGACATTCAGATGAGCATAAATAAATACATTGAGGCACTTGGAGCACCAAAGAAAGTATTGATCTCATGTGTAAGTATGACCTTAATGGAGGTGACAACCTACACACGATCTGATATCACCAAGTAATTATATCAGATTGTGCGTCAACCTACAATGACCTTAAACCTTGACTGTGTGCTATAACAATGGTTTAAACAGAACCTGCGTCATCCTATCTGCCATCTGCTTTACATATGATAGGTCGGTGGATCTGCTATTACAACACAATTTGAACACAATTTAAATAGAGTAGCCATATTTAATGTAACTACATTTCTCCAAAATATCAAAAGAAAGGAAGGAAATGCATTCAATTTCATTCAGTCTTAAAGAATACATACAATGAAATATGTGAGAACTGAGTGAATACAAAACTTTTCTTGTACAAGGTATAAACATGGGTAGTTCAAAAATTGGGGAACGATCTGTGAGAGCAATCCAAGCCCAGTATTCAGTATTTCTAGTACAGCCCCTTTAACTTTTGCTTGGTAAAACCATAAATTATGTTTGTTTATAAAGCAATCATTCATACTGTTTTACAATGTTTTACTTTAGTGTTAACTATATACTATAAGAAAACTGCAGAAATATGATATTAGTTTAATTACGATGAAGGACATGTTGGAATTGATTTATTTATACAGTTTAAAGTTACAGGAACAGCACATTATAACACATTTCTATAAATGTGCCTGTTAAAACATCTTGGCTTATTTTCAACTGACGTTCCTGGGCAGGTGTAATGGCAGCAAAAATACATAAAATATAAAACAAAGCATAATTCAAGTTATTTGAATAACAGAGTATGGTCACACACTCGATTGTAAGATTAATTCAAAATTCACAATATGTGTCACAATTTCTGATAAGTGTTGGCAAACTGTTCCATGTGTGAGCTGCTCTCACTGAAAAAACTGACTGTCCAAAGGCAGTCCTCCTCATAGCTATTATCCAATTGCCGCTTCGTAAAAAGTTAGTGTATCTATCATTAAAACAATTTAACATGACAAGTATATCAACTAAAATGTAGGATTACTGATTCATTGATGATTGCTTTCCAGAACTGTTGCAAATTTAACAAGATTTGGTTGACATTGAACATTGCTTAACAGTGATATTAGGGTTACAACTTAATTGTAATCCATTAGTTTATAAATGTCAGAATATACTATAGGACACAATGAGGTGTCCGAGGAGTTGAATTATTCTTTTTTCATCAACTGTATTTTATAAACTTGAATATGAAAAAGACAATAGTTGTTGGACACTTTCGACCAATGATGAAACCAATTTGAATATTTGTTTTAATGTGGTAAGAGAGCAAACTGCATTATCTAAATTGCATGGGTCATTTACACACAGGATGCGCAACTATTCCTTGATTACCATCACTCTCTAGCTGCTGTACCTACACAAACTTGGCATTATATCAAGTTGCAGGCTTTCCAACTCTTGGAAAAAGACTTGACAATAAGTTTGTGTTACGGCTACAGTAACCATTTGTTCAAACACCATTTAACCAATTAATTAAACACCAAGTACCCAATTGTTATTGTAGATATTTGAACAGATTACTCAAAACCGTATTAATTACTCCAGCTGTTGATCACACACACATTCATACTTGTCTTATCTGTGGATATATCTCGTAAACAAACATAGTTATTTTGTATGTTCTCAAATAGATACTAAGTAATAGCTCCTCCAAGTGCAAACAGGGCTTTGGACCACTCCCACACAGGGACAGCTGCATGATGAGGAAGACATAGTTATTCCTGTCTGACAGCATAAACAGTGTTGATAAAGGGCAGACAGTACATAAACCAAATTACCTCAACATTTTTGATTAGAGGTGGGACTATTCAAGATTGTGTAATCCCTGTTGAAATAATATTATTTAACATGCAACACTTTTCTATTTCCCATAAAACAGACTGAAATGATGCTTTAAACTAGGCAGTGTGTCAGAATACAGCACAAGCTTTAACATACTAGAATATCAGAAATGTAAACAAAAGGTGATCACATTTGCTGAAGTATTTCTTAAACATTCAGTTACATTTTTTAATATGTTTTTTATTTTTAATTCAAGCAAGGTTTATAGTTTTCCATGGGCTAATAAATACAGTTTCATTCAAAAGTTACAGAAAATATCAATCATTAGTTAGGATTAGGTTTAGTCAGAGGAGATTTTTTAAGCACAGGGCAAGATTAGTATGCTGTCTCCAATTATTTAGAGAGGCAAAGGTGTGAACAGAAAAGCAAGCCTTTCTGTTTTCAGAAAAACATACAAAGACAAAACTTCATGTGCTCTAACAACACAGAAACCAAACAATGTCTACTACTACAGTTTGGTTGACAAAAAAAACCCCACTGCATTATTAGTTATGCAATCATTAGCAGCTGATGTTAATGCTAAAGTAATTATTAGCTATGCAACTAACAATTATTTTCATTATCAATTAATGTATTGATTACTTTCTCAATCACTAATTTGGCATGTAAATGTCACATAATATGAAAAATGCCTGTAAGTACCCAGAGCTCATGGTGACATCTTCAAATGTCTTGTTTTGTCCATTTACAGTAACAAACCCAAAGAGATTCAGTTTATCAGAATTAGAATTAAAATACTTTACTGATCCCCTCAGGGAAATTGTTTAGTTGCAGTTACTCACAGTCAAATTCAAGGTAAAAAAAAAAGAAGTAAGAAAAGAGCAAAGTCCATAAGTGTATTTAAATAATATAGCTACATTAAGAAAAAAAGAGTAGAAGTAAATTGAGGTTAGGTTAAAAAGTAAGATTATGTTGAAAGGATTATGTTTCTAAAACAATGGAGTGCCCTGCTACGCCATGAACTACTACAACTGCTATTTCTAGTAATAGTTCCATTATCTTTATTGTTACTCTATTTGCCACTGTTCATCACTCCCCCAACTGGCACCGTCAGACACCGCCCACCAAGAGCCTGGGTCTGTCCGAGGTTTCTCCCTAAAAGGAAGTTTTCCTCACCACTGTCGCACTAAATGCTTGCTTTTGAGGGAATTATTGGATTTGTTGGGTCTTTGTAAATTGTGAGTGTGGTCTAGACCTACTCTATCTGTAAAGTGTCTTGAGATAACTCTAGTTATGATTTGATACTATAAATAAAATTGAATTGAAGTGTCAACATAAATACAGTAAGAACATAAATAAGTGCAGTGTAAATATAAGTAGCAGCAGTGAATAACAGATATTGCACTGTAACTGACAAATTAGTTTTCGTCTTTGTCGATCATAGAGCAAATAACGTTATATCTCTCTGACCATGACATTTCCCGTAGACATGTATAGTTTCCGACCAGAAAATAAACCAGAAATTCCAACATTCCATGTCAAATTGAACACAGCATGTCCGTGCCTCGTAGCCTGGCATCATGGCGGTACCGAAAGTCGGAAGAAAGCAAGCGGGTAAGCTTCGCTTCAGAGTTCGAACCTCCTATGGAGTCTGTTAGTCTGTTGGCTATTTAGGTTTTTTTCCTGGAACACGTCACTTACACATTTTGCACTTACTGCGGCGTCTTGTGTAGACTGTTTACATATTTATGACCATATGTAGGATACATTTTATGTACTATTGTTATTGTTGAATACATTGTGAATAGGGCTGGGCAATATATCGATATTATATCGATACCGGGATATGAGACTGGATATCGTCTTAGATTTTGGATATCGTAATATCGTAATATGGCTTAAGTGTTGTCTTTTACTGCTTTTAAAGGCTGCATTAGAGTAAAGTGATGTACTTTTCTGATCTCACCACACTGTTCTAGCTGTTCTATTATTTGCCTTTTCCCCACTTAGACATTATGTCCACATTACTGATGATTATTTATCTAAAATCTAAGTGTGAAGATATTTTGTTAAAGTACCAATTGTCAACCCTAGAATATCGCCGCAATATCGATATCGAGGTATTTGGTCAAGAATATCGTGATATCTGATTTTCTCCATATCACCCAGCCCTAATTGTGAATACATATTTCTAAAATTGTATGATGTTTTTGTTGAGTTATTATTACACAATACTTTTTCTGACCTTTTTGAATCCCCCAACAAATAATATTACAAAAAAAGACCAAAACTAATAAAAACTAAACTAAAACTAAGCATTTTCAAAAAATAAAAACTAAACTAGCAAACCCGCTTTAAAAACTAATTAAAACTAAACTGAATTTGAAAACAAAAAGTCAAAACGAAATAAAAATAAAAACTAATGAAAAATGCAAAACTATAATCCAACTACATCACTGGCCTTGCGGATCAATGTGTTTACTATCATCAAGACTAATTAAGCAAACCAATAATTGTTCAATTTATGAGGTGTGATTTGTTTTTTTTGCTGAGAATTTAATTTTTTTTGTTGCAGATTAATTTTATGTTAATGTACTAATTCATTAATTGAGTAATCATTTCAGTAGGCTAGTAAAAAAAGGTAAATATAGCCTACATTTGATGCTCCATCCTCTTCGTGCTGAAAAAGCCTCTGTCGTTCCCCCTGCGCACTGCAGGTGGCGGCATTAATTGTAACTTGAGGTGGTCTACCACAAGAAGAAGACTGGGCATTGTGTACAACATTCGCGCATGCGCATCCAGTTACTTGTACTAAATGGAGGCTGTTTGAAATGTCGTCTGGAAACTGTAAAGTTACTGTGACTATTTAAAACCATGCGATGGTATTGCATTTAATATTTACCAGCCAGTTACGTTTGCAGAGAGCGGTCACTATGGGTGAGTTGACACGTAAGAAGTAACCTTACGGTTTATGAGTATGACAACTTGATAACACCCTCCGTTGCGGAATGTGCATCTACTAACGTTAGCTAAATTGTTAACATGTTCATCAACTTGTTCAAGATTTGCATTCAGCGTATAACGTTATTCACTCCATCGATGCTTTTAGCGAACAGAGAGTGTTTAATAGTCAGCAGAAATCATACAGTCGAGTCTGTTCTTTTGAAAGTTACTGGGAGCCAAAATTAATGCTCAATGCCGCCGAGCTTTCTTTTATAGCGTTACAGTAGAGAGCCGAACTTCCTGTTCTGGATAATAACATCTTTATGTCATAATAAAGCTGGTAATTTTGCGGTATACACCGAGTTGCAATTTTATAGCTACATCTTGTTTAAACCACTCTAAAAACAGTTGCAACAAAACTTTAGTATCAAAACCTCCATTAAGGCTGCAGTAGTGTTTAGTAGGTGTACATAATAAACTGGCAACTGAGTGTAACTGTTACACACCGTGGCTGCATCTCCCATCCCTAAATTTGCATCACTTCCGTCCTACCGAGGAAGCATGGGGGAGACAGACGGTGCTTCACGTGTCGCTTAAATTGCCTCCTCGACTCCTCCACTTGCCTCCCTTCCTCGCGTCTTAGTCCCTCCCACCCTGGAGGCACGGGAGAGACGCAAGGAAATCATCGGAGGAGAGAGGTAACGAGCAAATGTGTTTTAGAGAGATGAAACGTCCTTTCCTCTGAAACGTCACATGAATACCACAGTTGTTTGGGCGGAGTTAGCAACTCCTTCAGCTGCACGGCTTCTGGGAAGGCTACTCTCGTGTATCCTCGCCTATAGCTCCTCGATGATCTCTCTTTAATGCTCGCTCCTCAGGTCAGAAGTAAGAGCTATGAGACAGCCTTCACAGAGGAGGGACAGAACAACTTCCGGTTCAGCTGAGGACCGAGGAGTCGAGGAGCTATCAAATAAGTGACATGAGGTGCACCTAAAGGGGTTGCATCTCATAACCCTTAAATTGCCTCCTCGAGTCCTCCACCTGCCTTCCTTCCTCTTGTCTTAGTTCCACTCAGATTCAATCCAAAGGGGTTTAAAATTCCAACACAAAGAAAGAGGAAGGAAACGGACAAAATACATGCATCCGGCAGAATTTCCTGCTACTGGAGAAATCCCGGAAATGGAACATCAAGGATATAGACTACTTATTTGATAACTGAGGATGTTTCCCCATGATCGCCCGCTCTAGCTGCTGCCTGCTCCGGCCACCGCTGCTGCCCGCTGGTCAAACTAACCTGTACGCCGGGCCACAGCAACCTCTTATTTCCGAACATTCATCTCTCCCCCGCCCCCCATGGGCCGGTGGTCTAGTATCACGTTAACTGTACTACTATGCTTAGCTCCGTAGGTGGTAGCTCAAGCTTGATGTGCTTCGGTGATATTTTAATTCGGCTTTACACAATGTGCATATGGCTTTCGACTTGTCTACTGAGCCGTCTGGGAGTTTTTTTAAAAAGAGAAGGGCCATTCAGAAGTGTGTTGCTGCTGTCTTTCTCCATGCCGGCAGCCTGCCTGCATTCTGCAGCAGAAGATTTGTTATGAAGAAGTACGGCAGCGCCAAAGGGTCAAAATAGTAGCCGTTAGGCACGACGCAAAGCTGAGTGAAGTGTAAAATAAATGAATCACATGCCAACATGCGATTAATGCGATTTAAAAAAAAAAAAAAAAAAAAAAAATGTAACGCGTCGGCCCTTAATCGCATCACGATTAACGTGTTAACGCTGACAGCACTAGTTTAAAGAAATGCCAATAAACCAGAACACGTATAGGAATAAGAGCTTTGAGAAAGCCTTCACGAAGGAGGGCCAGAACAACTTCCGGCTCAACCAAGGAGCAAAGAACTATCAAATAAGGGAAGTGAGATTAAGCCTGGATGTCTGTTTTTGATGGTCCAGTGAACATGGCAGTAATGCCCAAATCCTCCCCATCCAATACTTCCATAAAACAGTCCTTCTCATCGGTGATTTAATACCACCTGAGCTATTAACTACCTGTGTAAGAACCTCATTGTATAGTAATATCACTAAGCTCTAATCTGTGCCACTGTTTGTTTTCCCAGACGACAGTGTTGATGGTGCTGAGGAAGTGGAGACTGAGCGATCCTCATCTCCAACTGGAATACAGTCTCCTATAATGGACCGAAACCCATCACCACCCCCAGGCGCAGCTGATGGAGAAGAGGACGGAGATTTGGATGCTATTGGAGACACTGTTTACAGCAAGCACTGGCTTTTCAGCACCCTGACTCGTCTCATCCATGTAGGGTGGCTGTTTATTGCTAATGTCAAATTTGAGTTATATTTTTTTAGTAAGCACTGTTTCAATCACAGATGCACTGGAGACCAGGCAGTGAGCTGCATTTATTTTCTTGACCTATTTAACAAGAGCTTTTTCCGATCAGAAAATTTAGAGACCACTAATTAAGTCATTTGAAATGAAAAGTTTCTATTCTATTCTATTGATGGGAGCATCTTTACTGTATCACTCATTGTTTCTATGTGCTGTCGCTCTCTGCAGCACACTGTCCAATATACCTAACATTTGTAATTTCATTGTAAAATGGTCATGTCTTGCAGATGGTGACAGAGCATTCGGAGGTGGACTCTGAAGGTCAGATGCAGCTCCTTGATGATGATGAGGAAAATCTATGTAGAGTCTGGGATATGGCAATGGATCAGGTAGAATTATTTATCTGTGTCCCATAGGATTTGCATTCTTTGACTGGTCAGCAGTGTTGTAGTCAAGACCACCTAAATCGAGACAAAGTCATCACCAAGATCAAAGTGTATTGAGACCGAGACGAGACCAAGACTTTGAGGAGTTGAGACCGAGTCAAGACCAGACCAGAAGTTCTCGCGAGAGCACAATTTGAATTTGCTCAGCGAGTCACTCTGGCATTCAGTAATGATGCTCCTTAACTATGCTCTAGTAGCCGAGCTGCACCAATCACATCGGTGTATCTGATATAGGCGGGCCAGAGGCGAGCTAAACGGATGACGACAGTGCTGTTGACGTCAAAGTCATTAGTAAACATTGCAGGATGGCTACGGATGAACACCAGTTGTTTGAAACGGCTTTGGCCCGCTACAATAAACGAGTTAGACTTGGCTTTTTATCTAAAAGAGGAACAGAAGACAACGGTCAAATCGTTCCTTTGCAAGAAGGACGTTTTTGCTGTTTTGCCGACCGGATACGGCAAGAGTTTAATCTACCAGTTAGTGTTATCCAATTGCGTGCAATGAGATTTTCAAATGCATGCTTGGTGCCGCCCCTGGAGTTGGGCCATTTTCATTACTCATTGCCAGACCCTTAATCTTACGGATTTGGGTCTGGATTTCCAGGCTAGTCGATTCTGAGACAAGACCAACACTTCCACGTGGTCTTGAGACCAAGACCGAGCTTGAGTACTACAGCACTGCTGGTCAGGGTTTTATTTGCCACCCTGTTATGCTGTCTTTTCCGTTATGTTATGTTATGTGTGGAAAACCTTTAAAGAAACAACATCAGAAAAATGGAAATGAAACATGATCTAGGCCACAGAATTACTTCTACGATCGGTGAATTCATGATATTTAACCACAAATAATTAAATATGCTGCCGGTGTCTTTGTGTCTGCCATTCATATACCATTACTTATAACTTAAACCATACACTCAATTGGCAGTTTATTAAGTCCTCCTCTTCTAAAACTAATGTAGTTTAATAGTCCTCCAAAAAATCCTAAAAACCTCCATGAAGGTTGTAATGTTCACCTTTTTTAGAGAGGTGTTGATTCAACTTAATGTTTATTGGAGGATGTGGTTTTTGGGGCTGTTAAACTGTATTGCATTATACTGGAAGGTGTTTCTGTCATTAAACCTACCCTCAGTGATATAAATGGTGGGGACAAAATAATTGAAACATCTCTCAGTATAATGCAATACAATTCAACACTTCTCTTAAAATGTTCCAGCAAAAGCACGCACACATACACACACACACACGCACACACACACAGTAAGATGTGAATCATGTAATTACATGTTTAAATATTTACTAATGACTGTTTATTTTCAAACTGTGTGTAGGATGTGGCTGGTTTTCTCCAGGAATTTAAAGCTACAGATATCCTTCTTGGGGTGATAGCCAAATCTCGTTGTCCACGTCTCACAGTGAGTGAAATCCTTTCCAGTTCATACAGTCTACATAATCATGTGTAATGTATTTAATTTTTGATGCTGTATTTCTGGGCTTTTAGAATTCCCATGACAGGTCATAGATTTTTGATTTGCTTCTCTAGGAAATCTGTGTGGGAATCCTCGGGAACATTGCTTGTTTTCCTGACACTTGTCTGACTCTTAGCCAAAATGAAGACTTAAGGTGGGTAAAAGTCATCATCTGTGATTGCTTTGTAATAGATTTTGTATACTGTTCTAATTAATGCAACTCCCTATGTGTCCACAGTGCTGTGCTGTTGCTCCTGCTTGGAGATGCAGATCCTCCGACCCTTCTGGAAACAAGCAGGTGACCGTTGCATTATCTGCAGACATGTGAGACAGAAAGACTGAGCGAGAAGTATTTATCTTTTCTGATGATGTTTGCAGATTGCTGCTGACCTGCATCTCTCAGAAAGATGTCTGTTCCCTGTGGCTTCAGCGAATACATCAGCAGACGTCTGTGCGCTCCAACCTCCTTTTCATCATGTGCAGTTCTACCAACAGTACCGTGCTTTTACTCATTTCCTTTTAATAAGCTGATGATGTGTTAATTGTGTATGAAACAAATCTGTTTGACATACCAAGATGACTTTCATTAAGTCAGAGTCTGTGTAAGCTGTTTATCTTAAAGGTTCCCTGTGGAGTTTATAACCTCTAGTTGCGCTGGATGTAAACAATGCTGGATTTAAAATACTAATGCTATTAAATCAGCTTTGAAAATTATTTTTGCCATGGGAAATGCGTTCAAGAATGCACACAATGCCTTTTGGAGCGAGTAACACTGAATGTAAACAACTTTTGTTTATAGCAAAACTCCACAGGGCACCTTTAACTACTTGTAACCATATGTCTTCTTTCAAAAATGGTTATTACAATAATCCCCTGTGTGTTGTACAGCTGACCTGCTTGAGAAGGTTGGAGAGTTGGTTGACAAACTGTTTGACCTTGATGAAGAGCTGATGAAAAGTTGGATCATAATTCAAACAAGTGAGGAGGAGGAAGAGGAGGAAGAGGAGGAGGAGGAGGAGGATGATGGCAAAAGCCATCTGCATGTGGCCTCATGTCTTCTTGAGGCAGCCAAGCAGCTTAGGTGAGAATTTGAAATAGAAATTCTGGAGAATGTTTTAAAATGTGAAATGTTTGCATGATTACATTTACTTTCAATGGGAGTAGAAATGTTTTCCACAGAAAGCATTTTCAGTTTGAGGTTAAAACCTGTTCCAGAGATTAGAGTTTATAAACTGCAGGTCTGGATTATGGCCAAAACCTAAATTAACAATTACTTTAGTCGTGATGAAATGCCCTCAGTCACTCTTTTTTTCATACTTGTATGTCTGTATTTAGTTGATGCACTTGTATTTTTGTTGATAATACTGACGTGTGTATAAAACATTCTATTATTTATTGTTGGTCTGATACAGCAGTAGTAGAGTTCAAACTAAATACATGGTACTTATGGTAGTGATGATTTTGTTGACGCAACAAACAACAGTATTTAATTACTTTCACAGATCAGAGAGTCCAAATGGCTTAGAGGTTTACCTTCACACCCTCCAACTCCTCACCACCATAGATGAGGGCATTCTGACTTTTGGTAAGAGCAATCAAAACAGTTTGTATCACATCCTAACAGAAGTTAAAGATGTTTAACATAGTTGTTAACTCAGTCAAATCTACCGGAAGACTGAAGTAACCTTTCAATAGACAAATCATTTTAATTGTGTCTTCTAGCTGCCCCTGATGGACCTGGCAAAGCAGTGTGGGACTTTGTCTGTGACGTAGTGTGTGAGGACCTCTGCCAGCCAACTGATCTTCCAGTTGTCCTGCAAGAGCAGAAGACCATTTTGGTTCAGGCGTTTGCTGTGCTGCAGGCTCTTTATAGATGCCAGGATCAGTGGCGCAGCAGAAGTGACGCAAGTAAGTTTTGTAACAGAATGACATCTGCCTTTTGAATGCACGTAGTACATGTAAGGATTAATGCCCAAAGATGTGTCCATTATCAAACAATAACTCCATTTCCCTGGTAACACCTGAGGGTATGAGTAATACCTAGAACTGTCATTCTATGCAATGCAGATGTTCACTGCTCCAGTAAATAGAATGGACCTTAGATAGGACCTGGCAACAGGAGATATTTCTAGTCCGCTCAGCTCATACAGTAGAACCCTTTGGCTCAGCTAACTTTAGCTAATGTTATGCTAGCAAGATTCAGAGTCAATAACATTGCGTACAGTTGACGAACAGTAAATATAATTTGATAGTATGTTTAACAAGACAAGATAGCTATCCAGCCATGCCATTTTTCTCAAATCAATCTCAAGACTTTCACAAACGAATGATATGCCATATGTACTGTCGACCGCTGCCTGCAGTAGCAAGCTGAATCGCAAATGGGACGGGAGATGATCGTTGTTAAACAAAGTCAGTTCAGAGAGGCAGTGCAACTTGCTTCTTGCAGATTGTGTGTTAGCGCCATCCTGGGGTGTTCAGAGGATGTGGCACTGAAAGACTACACAGTGTTTGAAATAAGATATTCAGATTTTCTTTTTCATTTAATTTAGCACATTCATTTAGAGCAGTAAACAGTCAGTTTCACTGGAACTCCTTAGGAGTCCTATTTTACTTTTATTCACTTAGACCATGTTATAATGAATGTTGATTTAATGTTAGCTGTAGGATATTTGGTATTCAAAATAGATGTAATTTTATGGTAAATTGGGAAGTTTCTTTTTTTTTCTAAAATAACCCACATGTTTATGAGGCCAATCAAGGCTTTTTTAAATGGTTACATTATGCAGGAACACAAATATATAATTACAATATAAGCTAAGACTCTGTAAAGAGGATATCCCCCATTTTAATATGCCCAGTTCTTATTAATGGTTTGATGTGTTTTGTCTTCTGCCTCCAGGTCTTCCCCTTATCGGAACCATTTTGCGGGTGCTTCAGTACCACAGTGAGGGCAAAGATGACGATACCAGCAAAGAAGACACAAAAGATGAACAGCTCCAGACTCTAGCAGAGATCACAGCTGAGTTTCTAGCTGACATCTGCGTTAAGATTTCCAAAGTAATAATACCAGAGAAACACTTTGCTAACTTTCCTGTGGGGTCAGATTGTTTAGATATTTAAATGCAAAAAGGTGAATCTTTTCTTTGCTCTTTGAAACGGTCTGTTTATTTATTTTTTGTTCTTTGTAGGACACCTTGGCAGATTTGGTGAAGAAAGGTTACCTTACAGAGAGGACTGCTCTCACAGCTGCGGGCAGTTTAGTTCTAAACTTTAAGACTTCAGTAAGTGCTTTCACCAAAATGCTTTAAGTATAATTAGATATGTATTACATGCAAGTATGGCGCAACTATAATCATCCTGTCTACTTTTTTTACTTTAAAATGAAGGTTCATTGTAGGTTCATTGTAAAATCCTTACAGTTTAAACATCTCATCTAATGTCTAATTATACATGGTCATTAAATGTTATTTCTGTTGAAATGATAAGCTGAACAAAAGATCAAAAAAAAGGTATTTTAAAATGTCACAAGTTTTAAAAAAAATTGTATAGACACAATGACAAATGGATTTATTGGTTAATAACACCTTGAATTTTCTCTAATCGCCTTATCCTGTGCAAACCGCTGCCTGTGGTGCCATTGTTTCACAAAAGGATTTAGGATTTATTTTAGAGCCAGTGTCAAGTCAAGATGTGTGATGGACTGTGGCTATACACCACCAGCTCCAGTGGAAAATAAACATTATGTTTCCATCCCACCCTTCTTCCTCTTGTGCAGTTTCAGCACCTGTACTCCATGCTGTCAGAGACTGATCCCCAAATGGCAGACATGGTGAGGAAACAGTTTCCTGTCTGAGGCGCCCAGCAGATCAGTGTTCAGCACTCATCCAGACTCTCACCACTGCTTTTTATAGCAGCCTCTATTTCCCCTCCAAAGATCCTGCTTCAACTCACACTATTTAGATTTCCATTGGAAAGACTAAACAAGGATGTCACACCACCACAAGTGTGAAAAAAAAGACTGTATATTGTTTTTGTTTTTCTTTCGTATTTTGAGCCACACTTGGCAAAATTCAATTGTGATTCTGTTTAAAGTTTGTTTTTGTTCTGTGAATGATATTTTTGTATTAAATGATTGACAATGATTGTCTTTTAATAATAACTTTCCTCTAAGATTTTGTGCTTATGCTTAGAGGCTTTTATGCTTCATCATCTTGGCAATCAGCCATATATATATATATATATATATATATATATATATATATATATATATATATATATATATATATATATATATATATATATATCTCAAAATAATTTTAAAATAAAGGGTAAGTACAAAGAGGCTATAAACCTTTGTATATAATTACAGGAAAATAAAATATATGTTTTAGGCCACAAGTTGGCATTCACATGTCACTAAAAGACACTAAACATCATTGTACATTTTACAATTGTAAATATGTACTATGTAATTATAATCTTTTTGATAATTACATTGTTTTGGCTGTACTGTATTTCTGTCCTCATCAATTTGCCACATATAGGCATGTGTCTCCGTCACACATACACCATATCGGTCTTTACTGCAGCTAGGCATAAGAGCCATTTTTAACCAAAAATTTGCAAAACTGTTTGCATGTTAACGCTTTAAGCATTGAATGCATCCATCACAATATATATATTATTTGTTCTTGTTTTTTTTATACTATGGAAATATACATTTATATATAAGATGAAACTACATTGACTGTGTATTGAGTCACCTCTTCAAGCATATGAGTAATGGTACTAATGCTGATGACAACATCAAGTGTTTACCAGAGGGTGACAGTCACTCGGTAACGACAATAAAATTAGATGAAAGGCTCAAGCCTGGCAACAATGATCTCATTTGGTTTCCAAATGCACCATTTCGCCTACTCATGGAGAAGAGCACGACGACCTGTGCATTTCCAGCAAGCTTACGAAGGCTCTATGAATATAGCAGCTTTTTAATTAAAGCTTGGATTGATATGTAGAACACTCTTTCTAATGGAAATCCCAAGATGGTCAGAGCGTATGAGAGACAGAGATCACCCTATGGGAAAAAAAACCCTGCTATCTCTGCACACAATCCGAACCTTGACTAGACTTGTGACGCACAGGTGCCTTGATCTGCGAGTCATGTCATTTGTGCTGTAAATGGCTGGAATGATGCAGATGCAATCATGTTTGGCCTTTCAAGATTGCTTGTGGCCAGTGACTTGTACTTTTCTGGGTCTTCAGGCCTCGCTCCCAGGCCTGTCATGTCACAGAGATCAGGGTGAAGCCCAGATGTTTCCTGCTGCCCTGCCACTCTTCATTTTCAGTCTGCCAGTCTTTACAGCAGCTTAATATGATCCGACTCCATGCACACAACACAGCAGTCCGTTCCTCGTGTGGCTGGGGCTTTATACACATCATTGGCGCTGAGGCATGTCAGGCCTGTCTGATGCTGATGCTGGCTGTCAGTTAACTTCTTTTTCTGATTACCTCTGCCCACACAACTCGCTGTTCTGTTAAATGACCGGACAGTTTGCCTTACAGTGAAATGCGTTCTATTTTTGTCTCACATTTGTGTGAAAATGTACAGCTAGTACAAGTCCCTATGTAACTTGGAAAGAATATAACACTAAGAAGTTGATAAATATTTTGATTTTGAACATTTTGCTAAGGTTCGTCAAGGAATTTGGAGGTAATATACAACTCTTCAGTAAAAAAAAAAAAAAAAAGAATGAAAACGCTTTAACCTGTTATCAAGTGGGATCAAAAGGCAGTGAAAGGGATTGAACTGCCCTCTCATGATGGAAGACGGTCTGTCATTCAACATAAGCAAAATGTTTTGCTAATAATTATTCTTGAGTTATGCTCTGAGATGTCCAGGATCATAAAAAGAAATGTGTGTATGATTTAGTCAAGGCTGGATCATCTAAGTTAAGCCCTCCTGAGTGTGTGAAATGTCCCTGACACCGGGGTAGTACGTGTTGCTGGGCGAGCAGGAGGGATAATGGCGGGATGAAGAATGCGTGTGCAGCATCACGTCCCCTCTCCTTTGATTCCAAGGCCTCGCCTATTCACAACCACCTGGTCAAGGCATGTTAATAAAGACACATGATGCTATTGGGTGCAATCAAAGCCCCCTTCAGCTCATTTCCTGAGTTCCCCTGGCTTTCTATCTCTTGTCAACAGAATCACAATGAAGCTTTCCCCTTCTTGAACCCTGAATATCAAAGACACTGACGTTTCCTGCTCGCAAAGAAGTGATGCGGTGATGTTGGTTGTTTGCATTTGCCTTAACTTCCTGTTCTACTTCTTCAACCACCTATCTGTTAGGAGGTTGTACTGATAAACTAGAAAGCAAGGATGTTATACAGTGTACGATCTTTGTCAATGGCAGTGCAACATTTTTCTCGCATTGTCACCAACAAAACATCAGTTATGCAGAGTTGGAAAAGTTATATATCGCCAAATATAATCTTCTATGGGGCATATTAGGCAGAGTGATCCTAAAATCAATAAAAAAATGTTTAAAAACTGGAATACTCCACTTTCAGTTTTGTCTATACACAAATAATAAAAAGAATTGTTTTTGTCTAAACAGTGTGATGAAGGCAGCTTAACTAAATATAGAATAAAAATGTATTAGTTTTTCAGTGAGTGTGATAGTAAATGTGACAATATTTGTAAGTGTGAATGTTCATTTATGTCTTCATTAATGAAGACATAAATGAAATCAATCTACAAGATCGATATCGTTTACAAGACGGCATTGAATTGCTTCCCATTTTTGTAAGTAAAATTGTAAGTAAGTATTTTTTTTTTATAAAACAACTATACTGCATAAATTATTACATGTATTTGTTTTCTAAAAAGAACTGCTGTGTAAAACTGCCTTTATTTATTTGTTTAAATGTGTTTTGAATTGCTTGTATTGGAGACATTATGAACCTTATTTATAATCAAAACACATTCAAAAAGCTTTCCAGAATAAATGCACAAGACTTTCAGTGACCCTTTTTTAATCTCTATATTTTTTTTGCATTACATATCCCGTTTCTATTTTGAATGTGGCAGGTGTTTACGGGCACAGCTCTGTCCTGTCCCGTCCTTGTGTACTGCTGACGCCTGTCACCAAGTGGCATATGCTCTTGTTTGTTCTGCAATGAAAGAATTGGAGCTAATTAAAGAGATGTAGTGCTGCCACAGGAAGTGTACGTAAGCAGACCATTCACTGCTCTGATTAGATAGTTGTTCAAACAAGGCTCAGGATCAGGTGAAAGACTGTTAACTCTATTGATGAGGTGCTATTAGAAGACCTTGAATTCTCTGGAAATTCAAATAACACCAGTGTGGAGTGGAAAGGCAGACTGAACATCCCACTCAAGTAAAACCACTGAGATCTTCTCTTAAGTAGAAATAAAATGTGTTAAAAAACTGAATCAAAAGTAGATCCCACTATACTGATGCTTCTTTTATTAGTTTTACAGACAGATGGCATCTAAATAACATTCCTGTATTATTTTGTGCATTAATGTTGCAGTATATTATGTAATGTTTGCTGAAAAATTTAGATTTTTAACTAGATGAGATTAGAATGTATTCAAGTAATATACTTTAATGTTTCTATATCTATAGTTTCATGTTATATTCATTTGGTTTTGGCTAATTTCAATGTTCTGCACATGAATAGCCAACTCAGTCGTTGTGCATCATCCATATATAAAAAATTAAAATCAAATCAATTTCTTTTTTCTGTTTTTAAAATGTATTATACCAAACCTCTTTGGTGTGTTTCCTTTGCTGGTGTAACACTTAATTTTGGTTGTGTAACTGTTACCTTAGTAAAATAAAAGGATATGTCATTTATTACTTTAGCCATGGATTTCTAAACTAATGGTGGCGCGACTTCAAACAGACAACACAAGTATTATTGTAGTATTTTAGTAATATTTATTTTCCAAATGCCCAGCAAGATGTCATGCAGTTTTACTACATTCTAATGCTCACGTTGGGCAGTGTCTTAGTACAAGGGGTAAGATTAGCCAGAGAGATCTCTTGCAGCTTGGCACTGTGAGTAAATCCCTCTGATTAAAGTGAACAGAACTGGGACAGACTGGCAGACACAGCGAAGCCCTAACGCTCTCAGACATGTCGGACATACAGCATCTACAAAAACCTACAGAAAGTTATTAGAAATAAGAGCTTGAGCAATGTTTTTTTTTTCCAACTAATAAATGCTTTAAATGAATAACTGTTATTTATTCATGTGAGCATTCAAAATAGTTTGGTTGCCTGGTTAGCCTGGCAGCCCTCCAACAGCCATTCCATGGCTTTTTTCCTCATAAGCAGATTATGTTTCAGTAATGAGATGTGTGAATGTATTGTCTGACTGTAATAGAGCATGAAGTGCCTTATCAGGAGGTACAAGAAATCATTACTGAGCGTAACTGAGTTCAGCTATAACTAAGGAAAGGTTTACAGTACATTCACATATTTAAAATTTTGTTTTTGTTTTTTCAAAGTATGATTTGCATAATTTATAGAATATAATGTGGAAGAATAGTTCTGCTAGTTGAGATGGACTATGGGTGGTAATAATAGAATACTAGAATGGCTGAGATCAGTCATATTATCTCATCCTTGAAGCTAATTATCTATTGACCACTATCCACCTAAGGTCAGTGGGTCACCAGGAGAGCGAACCACAATTCATGTTGCACCCCTGTCAAGGTACTCGATGGCTTAAAATATCTCAAAGCACCTGTGCCAATTACCCTCTGAACGGCAGAGCAGACACACGAGCCACATCAAATTATTGATAGAGGATGATAAAATGATAATATTAGAATTAGTGTGCTGCATGAATTGTAAACCTGTTGCCAGGTCTGACTCTGACATTAAATAAAGGAGATCTGATCCAGGAGCTGTCAAGACACAAGGAGATCAAAGACAAGGCCAGAGCATGTGCAGCATAAAAGTGCTGTTTGTGAAAATGTATTTATAAGTAGATTTGGACTAGCTTGATGCTGCTGTGTAGAAGCTTCATGAAAGGAACCGTTCATTACTGAATCATGAACAATACCATGGCCATACAATTCAGTAGGCTTTGTCCTTCCCTCTACCTTTTCTCTCCTCTTGGTAAATTAGCAAGCAACAATACCCATTCTAGGAAAAACATTTCAACCTTTTTCCATATATTAGTCACAGGGTTAACATGTGTATAAGGTCCACAATGCGGCAGAACTACAAAGAGAGTTTGTCTGAAAGAAGTCTCATTTATCATCCTGCATTTTAGATGTGCACGTTTACTCTATACAGGAGGACGACTGTATGGATTAGCTACTTTAATTTGATCACATTGTCAGAATCAAAGCACATTTGTTTTATCCACCACAGAACAAACACAACAAAGACAATCAGAGGTTTAAGCAACAACCTATGCTGTCATGCTAGGAGGTGGCACCACTATATAGCTGGGACAACAACAAAAAACATAATACCAATGTTTCTACAGAGAGAGCAGTTCTCCTTAGATTTGTCAGCTCAGTACCCTTATTCAAATCTTTACTTATTAAAATGCTTGTTATGACCTTAATAGTAAATACATCTACTGGTTTGTACCATTTCAGTTTATTTTTTAATAATATACAGTATTTCTAATCATACTATTATTTTGTTCTTGGGTCTTTTCAGTTTCTGCTCTGTTATTATAACATGACAATACCCCAGAGTGGGGACATCTTCAAACTGCTTGATTTTTCTGACCAACAATCCAAAAATTTACTGTTATTTAGTTTGCGATAATAAAGCTAATAGAAAAGCGGAAAGCCCTCACATTTCAGAACCAGAGAATGTTTGGAGTTTTGACTTGAGTTTAAATGATTAATTAACAATCAAAACAGTTGCCAATTTATTTGAGTTCTATCGACTAATCAATTAATTGACTAATTGTTTCAGCACTAATAATTACTTTACTTTCTGTAAGCCACTGTGATTTTATAAGGTTGCTATCTGATAATATATCATTTGTTTGCTGTAGTTATTATTGCATGTGACTAATGCTGCTAACTCTAAAATGGAGACATAAAATGTTTCAGCTGACCTTTCAACTGAACAAAATATTCATTGTTCATTTGTAGCTCAGGTATATTGCGTTTGCACATTGAAGCAGAAATGTTTGCCTTCTGTTGGTGGAGGTGATAAAGAGCTTAAACCAACAGTCAGGTAAACATGTTCACTCATACTTTGGTAATGCTTAGCTTTATGAGCAATGCATACTGGTACATGTAGTTAATGATGGTGAGACTCTTTGTACGAGACTGGTTCCTGCATTAATATAAATGGTGCCAGATGTGTTTTAATGACCACCAGAACAGACTGGATGCCCACATAATACGTTTACAGTTCTTTACTATTCTGTAACACGGCTGCATAATGAAAGCTTGACCTTGCTATGTCTTAACACAACATCTGAGAGCAGATCTGGATTCAGTTCCTGAGAAGAGGAAGTTCCCTTCACTGGCTCCTTTGTTGTGTAAAGCATCTGCCCATGTCACGAGTGACACAGGACAGGACCACCTGAGACAAACAGTGTGTGCATCAGCCACATGTATCACTGCATTAGAGCTGCGAGGTACCGGTTGGCTGACAGACATTTCAAGTTTCGAGTTGACTGAAGCTTACAGAGAACATCTGTGTTATCTGTTTAAAGTAATGAGGCCTCTTTAAGTTCAGTTCTCCCTCATCTTGATTCTGCTTGCAGAGGACCCCAAAGCTTTTTCCACTGATTGCTTTGATCTTATTAAAAGGGTCATGGTGTTAAAGACGGGAAAACGTGCAGCGTGTTTATGTCATGTGCATTTGAATCATCTTAAACCTTGACCCCTTCTTAGTCTCAAGGTGTCAACAAACAAGGAGAATTAACTACTTGAATCAACATGAAGAGTCCACAGTGAATGATTAGGTCTGCATTCAAACTAAATGCGATCATATGATGAAACATTTTCCATATTTGGTTTTAATTGTTAGACATAATAAAATATAACAATACATCCTGCTTTATGTCTTTTTATGACAACTGATGCACTTTTTTCCTTAACACATTAAAATATCGAATAAAAACTGCTCTCTCTCTCTCTCTCTCTCTCTCTCTCTCTCTCTCTCTCTCTCTCTCTCTCTCTCTCTCTCTCTCTCTCAGTAAAATCTGAATTTGTGATTGATCTCATTGAAGCTGTTTCAGGCCTTTAGGTGAAATAAAAGATGCCCTTCTCCCCTAATGACGTGAGCCGTGGCGCTCTTTTTCCATTTGCTGCTGAGAGTGAGCTTATTGCCCCCTCCTCTTTCTCTCCGTGGTTAAATAGCAAAGCGCGCTGCTTCTCGTGGTAGAGAGCCCACTTTACATAGCGGAGGTTATTAAGATAATCCACCTGTAAGAACTACATAAAGTAGTAGATAACCGAGCAGCACTTTAATATGTACTCAAACAAAAACGAAGGACCGCGTAGAGGAAGATCTTTTGACTCCATGAACATCGGCTTGGAAGAAAAACTTCTGAACAATGAGGTAAGAAGAAAAGTCTAGTGTTTAATCCTTTGAAACAGACATCTGTCAGCAGCACGGTTGTTTTGTCCTGTTTGGTGAGACTATTACCAAGAAGGTGAAGAGGTTTTCTTGCACGACTACTTTTTTGACAGCGGTGCAAAGTTGGTCTTATTAAATAAGCCTTCACTTTCTCGTCAGCGCAGATTAATTTAAGCCGTTTTGTTATAGCTAGTGTAATTTGCGTCAAAGGGTTAAGAGGGTTAAAGTGGGATACCTCCAAATTTCATGTCATAAAAGATTCATTATTGCTCAATCTGTTCACCATTCACGGATTTCAAAGTAAAAGACAAAAAAAGATTAAAAAAATAAATAAATAAACCGATCAACCTGCAGGGATGTTTCCATTGCGCACACGGAAAGAGATACTGACGGGAGACATTTTCTAAAGCGATGTTGAATGTAGAAATCTAAATAAAACGTAGAAATAGCTAAAAGATTCAGATTCAGCCTATTATTTTGCAGTCTTTGTCAGGTGGGTGCCTTTTCTATTTCAAGGTTGCAAAAATGCTCATTAAAAATACACCAAAAAATACACCAAATAATCAAGTTATTGAACAAGTGGAAGACAAATTGTTCTCTAAACTGTGACTCAAAGTCTAGCTTCAGCAGGCAATCCGATTGTGTGTGTGACCTTAACCTGCAAACGTTGTATGTTCAACACAGAGTTCTTTATTACTTGTAGGCCTTTTATGACAAACAGTGGCCTAATGCTGCACACATTAAATTATATCTAAAAGGGAATAAATGTGAAACAACAATCTTCTCTCTCTTACAATGAGGATAAAAGAAAAATGGGTTGAATTAAGCAGCTGTAATTGGACTTAACTGTAGATTAAAATTTTTAATAATCACATGGACTTTTAATGTGCATATTGAAAATAAATTTAAAGCTGTGTATACGTTGCATTAATACAGATGACATCAAGAAAGTAAAACATAAAGTATTTGATAAAGAACATGTGTGCGTAAAATCGTCGCACTTTGCAGCCTAAAACCTGTTGCAGTGATTAAACCTAGGGAGCTAATAATAG
This sequence comes from Zingel zingel, assembly GCA_023566125.1. Classification (NCBI taxonomy): domain Eukaryota; kingdom Metazoa; phylum Chordata; class Actinopteri; order Perciformes; family Percidae; genus Zingel; species Zingel zingel. The sequence continues at coordinate 17,327,891 of CM042320.1, forward strand.
GTTTCCCCGCTGTCTAAATGAGATTGCAGTAAGGCGATGCTTTGAGACAGAGACAAGTTCATCTTCGTTAAACCGACACGCAAAGAGCTGACGCCGGGGAGCGTCCTGTTCCAGTCTCCATAATGCTTTCAGGGATACTACCGACAAGGGTCCACCGAAAAATGGTCTGCCGCGCTGTCTACACAATGCTCGAAGGGTGGAATATGGTAGGCAGCAACTAAATGCATTTAACAAATGTACTCCTTTTCCACAAATCAGTTTGATCTATTAGATGCAGTGTGTGATATTTCGAAAGTCTAATGTAGTTAAACATGACAGGAATCAAATACGGTGTCTGAATCAGACGTTATGTTACGAATAAAGTAAACGAGAATGCATTGCAGCCAATCAAAACAGATTAGTTTTCTGTGCTGTTGGCATGTTACAGTCCTGCTTCTAAAATCTGATGCAGGATTAATTTCCCGCCTGTGCAGCGCATGCACAGCCATGCGTAAACGTGACAGCGCTGTCCAAGGTGCTGAAATACACAAGAGGGGTTGGTTCGCCTCCTGTGGTCACTAATATCAGCCCTGTCTCTCTATGTATCTAATGTATTTGTATTACCTGTTTCATAAGTATGGATGTAAATACTTCTGCAGCAGTTCTCTGTGACTCTCGAGCTCACTACTTACTACGTGTTGCGGGTGTTGCATGTTGTGCATTCACATCAAGACCTGCCCTGAGTTATGGTTCAGTCGGGGGAAATGCATTGTGTAACATTAAACTATGCAGCACAGAACATGGTAGTAAAGTGCTCTTTTCACAATAATGTTGATGCCACAATTTTAAAAAGTTTATTTCTTTCATTACTGTTTTCAGATAAACAAATCAACCTTCACAAAAATTGAGGAAAACACTGAAAAAAACAATACATCAGAGAAAGGGAGAGCAACAATAATATTTTCCCTCAAGAATGAAGTAGGAGGACTAGTAAAGGCGCTCAAACTCTTCCAGGTATGGACAAAGTTATTATAGTCATGGTTCCTGTTCATATTAATGCATTTACCTGGAATATAGTCTCTCCATTATAGACTAACATTTTCATACCATATAAATGTCATACATATGACAAACACATATATACATATATATACATACATATACATACATATACATACATATATATATATATATATATATATATATACATACATATATATATATATATATATATATATATATATATATATATCTACCAGCAACATTAGCCTTATCATACTGATGATAAGGCGAATGTAGCTAACTTAAAAATGAATATCCATGTTTCTTGCAGGAAAACCATGTCAACCTTGTACACATAGAGTCCAGAAAATCCAAAAGACGCAACTCTGAGTTTGAAATTTTTGTGGACTGCGACAGCAACCACGAACAACTGAATGAAATAATCCAGCTGCTTAGAAAGCATGTGAGCGTGGTAGATATGGATCCTCCAGATAACTCCTGTCTCAATGAGGAAGGTAAATAAAATCCTGAAGACAGTGTATTACAAATATATTATATTAGACCGTATTATCAGCAAACAACTATTTTTTTTCTTCTCTCTATTCAGATATGTCTAATGTACCTTGGTTCCCAAAGAAGATTTCAGACTTGGACAAGTGTGCTAACCGTGTCCTGATGTATGGCTCTGAGTTGGATGCGGATCATCCGGTATGTACTGTAGACACAAATCAGACAAATAGTTGACTTAAAAAAAGGAAACTCCTTAATTTTGAAGCATTCTCATATCCATCTATCTTCCTCTCCATTAGGGTTTCAAGGACAATGTCTACAGGAAAAGGCGAAAGTACTTTGCTGATCTCGCCATGGCATACAGACAGTGAGCATTTCTTGTATATTTTAATTGTTATTTTGGAAATATGTGCTGTTTTTACTTGATATTCATAGAATTATTCTCTCTTTTTGCAGTGGGGATCCCATTCCTCGTATTGAGTTCACAGAGGAGGAAGTGAAGACTTGGGGAGTTGTGTACAGGGAGCTCAACAAGTTGTACCCCACCCATGCCTGCCGGGAATACTTGAAGAACCTGCCACTGCTGTCAAAATACTGTGAATTTCGGGAGGACAACATCCCTCAGCTGGAAGATGTGTCACGTTTCCTCAGGGGTAGGTTTTTTACTTTTACTTCAAATATAAAATTGGAAATGTCATTTTTAAGTATTTTCAGCTTTGTTAATGTAGTCCCTCACTCATCTGTGATTCAAACGTCTTATCGTCTCAGAACGCAGTGGATTCACCATCAGGCCTGTGGCTGGTTATCTGTCCCCACGTGACTTCCTCGCTGGTTTGGCCTTCCGGGTTTTCCACTGTACCCAGTATGTTCGACACAGCTCCGACCCTTTATACACCCCAGAGCCGTGAGTAATATACAGTACTATATTTAGAAAAAGGGAAAGTGTTCATGTACATCTCTGGGTCCTAATATTCTGTTATTTCTTATTATCAAGGGACACATGCCATGAGCTGCTAGGTCACGTCCCGCTGCTAGCAGAGCCAAGCTTTGCCCAGTTCTCTCAGGAGATTGGTCTTGCTTCACTCGGGGCCTCAGATGACTCAGTTCAGAAACTGGCCACAGTGAGTGAGACTGATCAAATCAAATTCAATTTCCTATTCTCAAATTTAAAATCTAAAATAATTGTCATTATTGTTTCTGTTTCATTGACTCTTATGTTATAGTGCTATTTCTTTACGGTGGAGTTTGGCCTATGCAAACAAGAAGGACAGCTGCGAGCATATGGAGCAGGACTGCTGTCATCTATCAGTGAGCTTAAGGTAAGATCATTTTAACAGGACCGTACAGTGGACATGTTACAACAATCTTCCTCCTAATATTTTCCAACTGCGCACCATTAAATGTATTGCCTCACCATAGAATACACATCAAAAAGTGCCTGAACAGCTTATTTTTTTTAAGTATTAACTTAAAATGGTTTCAACATCTGTTCTTTCTTTCTGTTACAGCATGCACTCTCTGGCAATGCAAGGATAATGCCTTTTGACCCCAAAGTTACATCCAAACAAGAATGCATCATCACAACATTTCAGGATGTCTACTTTGTGTCAGACAGCTTTGAGGAGGCCAAAGTTAAGATGAGGTGAGCTTGGTTTCTCAATAATTTAACATACGATATATTCTTATTGATAGATCTTATATGGATAGATGAGAATTATCTACAACGTACACTGTTGTTTTACATATAATTAAATATCTAATACATAAATTCAATGATGATATTATTTTCATTTCAGGGAGTTTGCCAAGACCATCAAGCGTCCCTTCACAGTCCGATACAACCCTTACACCCAGAGTGTGGATGTGCTAAAAGACACTCCTAGCATCAACAGCGTGGTGGAGGAACTTCGACACGAGCTTGACATCGTCGGTGATGCCCTCTGCCGGCTGAACAAGCAGCTGGGTGTCTGACTGCCCACATTCCAGTTGGAGTTATCCACATACAGTCCATCAACGCTTGCCGTGTCACCCCCAAGCACCGCTGTAGAGATACTGCTTGTGTATCACCCTTCGTCAGTACAATGATTGTGCACTGCTTTTCCCCACTGCATGGTATACGGCTTATACAATTCACAGAGGTGCATAAGGTATGTTTAGCCACTTATATCAGTAAAATGCACAAACCCAAAGAGCTGCTTAACCAGAGACACTCTTTTGCTTCAGTTGTACTTGGCTCAATCGGCTTCTGTATTCCAAACGTCAACGCGCTTTCATGGTACTTTAGTAACCTTTTAAAAATCCCCAGCTGTTACAAACACAGATGTGGTTTCCTCATCCTATTGTTACCTCTGCTGTTGTATATTATCATGTGCATTTTTTTGTATTCTTCTACTTCTTCGTCTTCACATTTAATCTTCCTCACTTCAGTGATGTGTATAAAATGTACCATGGTTGTATTAATTTGGTGTATGTATCACATTCCTTTTTGTGTTCTGTTGAGGGAAATTATGAAAGTGAAAACTGGTGTTATAAGAATGTTTTCTTGACTTATTACGACAGACTTGGCCCATGTACCCTGACCTATTTTATTTGATTTTACAGTGATGATTTTGAATGCCTCCGCTTGAAGTGAATATAATTGTAGTACTCCTGAAATCAAAACATTATTTTTCTACTGTAAAAAAAAATCAGTCATCATGAGTAGGCTATGTAATGAAACTATTGAAAAAAATAATATATATATATATATATATATATATATATATATATATATATATATATATATATATATATACACACATAAATAAATGTTAAAGAGTTAATTGTGTCTCCAGTGTGTCAAATGGTTTGTTACCGGTTGACTTTTTTTGTTACTTTTTGATGTCCTCATGGTGGGTTGGGGTTTTGGTGATGGATATTAGCTGCTGAGGAAGATGCTGATGATGATCATGGAGAATGATGACAGTGAGGACCCTGAAAGTGGTGACAATATTTATGGTCAGGTTCGAGTTTGTGTAGTCTTTATCCTTGACGTTCCACATCCGGGATTGCTCCTGTGCTGCAGGAAATTCTGCCGGATGCATGTATTTTCCGTTTCCTTCCGCTTTCTTTGTGTTGGAATTTTTAATTCAGTGGATTTATGAGGACTATGGTTAACTGCTCCTCAGATCTCTGCAAGGTAAATTGAGACAGCTTGCTAGACTATCTGTCCAATCTGAGTTTTCTCTCGCACAACTATTTTGCAGCGGCTCTGTACGGAGTTTAGCATGGCCCATGACGATTTTGATTGGTTTAAAGAAATGCCAATAAACCACAGCACGTTTTCCTCCCATGCCCGAATGCTATGTGGGGTAGCCAGATTCTCCTTCAGCGCGCCTTGGAGGAGGGTCTGGCAAAGCGAGACTAGAGTTTGTGTAATCTCAATAAATGTAAGAACAATTATTATTAATTAAAATAAAAAAATCTCCATGTCAAATCAAGGATCCTTTATGTCCCACCTCCAGGATGTTAACACTTTAGTCTTTCTGTCCATCTTAAGAAGAAACCTGATCAAATTAACACATACAAACTATATTACTGATACAACTTTAATCACCCAGTTGCCAGTTTAAAGTTAACTGTTACATCTTGCTCAAATTAATGCAGTCTAAGTACATCCTACCATCATATAGGTTAAAAAGTATGTGTAAGAGATGTGTTAATTCAACATTATGGTCATTTTGGAGGCTGTTTGTGGTGTTGTTGAACTGTGTTTCAAATGTGCTATGTTGAAATGTACATAGAACATTTCATACACCAGCTGTAGACTCAATGTGCTTAAAAAAGCAAAGATTATACATAACAAAAACCTATAAGATAAGAACATATACAATAAGAAGGTAGTGTCATTATTACTAAAAAGGGAACAATAAAAATAACAATATTGATTCTAAAATGAAAGTTTTACCCAAGAGGTGTTTTCAATATATATTTTTCCACCCCATTTATATAATTGAGAGTATAAAATAAAGTTTAAGCTATGTGACTGTAAACTGGCTGAGTGTACTTCTAGGTAGGTAATTTTTATAAGTCAAAATATGAAATTAACAAATCAAAAATTGCTTTCTGCTCACAAAATGAAAATCCATAATTCAATTTCTGAGGAACCAAACCCAAACATCCGTTGGTAGGGACATTCAAAATGATGGATTAGCCTTCCAAGACATTTCTACAAAGATCTAAATAGGACACTGATGTGGTCTGCTCATTTTGTCAGATAGTACCAGAAGATTAATGTCATCTTTTTAGGGCATGTCCCCACTCTTTTATTTTTTGGCAAGATGTCTGAACATTTATTCCCCAAGACTCTGGATTTTCCATTTTCTATAAAAATGTATTGTATATGTATTGTATCCTATATAACATTTTGTATGAAGTGATTTTTGTCTATGTTCTAATCCCCTGGCATTTTCTCTTTTTGTATGTTTTATGCATGGATGTATTAAGAGAACAGCGCTGGTGGTTTTATTTTTACAATGTTACTTGGCAAAATGCTTTACGGCAGTGTCGCAAATCATAATGTAACGTTACTCATGGAAACTAGCTCACGGCCGGAGTTTTGTTTACACTCTTGGGTAAGTTCGTTATATTCACCGTTCAAGTGTTAAAGTTGTGTATGTCTGACCGTGTAGTTTAATTATCTCAAATACTCACCACCAGCAGATTGACACTTCAATGGGGAACGTTTATCACTTTTGCTAACGTTAGCTTAACAGTATAGCGAACTAGCTCCAACATACAAGTGCAAGTGCTCCTCTACAAGTGCAGCGAAAACAAACTGTCGTTAAGATTTAACTCGGAATTACTAGCTCTGTTCGGTATTAACGTGATTAATGTCGTGTCCGTCAGGGAGCCAACAGCTACGGGCAGCTGGGACAGGGACATGTGGAGGACCTGTCAGAGCCCCGGCTCTCTGACACCACTGCTCTACAAAACATGGCAATACGCACTCTCATCGGCGGCGGGGGTCACTCCGTGGTTATCACGGGTAGGTTACTGTTCGTTCCTAAACCGCACGTTTCCTTTAAAATACAAGCCTGGTAACATGTGTTCAGCAATGTGAAGTCTGAACAAGGCTACAGAGATCATGTGGCGCCCCCTCCAGGCCAAATAAATTATAATAGTTGATGTCGTTGACTGTATTTAGTTAAGATGGTTCATTTGTTTTATTTTTATTTGACAAACATTTAGCCAATTCCACATGGGATTATAAAACACCACTGTGTTTCAGACATCACAAATATACAGCAATACAATATTCAACAAAAATAGTAGAAGAAAGAAAGAAAACTATCTATACTAATTTCTGTTTTTTTTCCTCATCTTAAAAGCAGTGTTTTATGTATTATACAATTATTATTATTATTATTATTATTATTATTATTATTATTATTATTATTATTATTATTTTAATTATATACACATCACATGTAGGTGAAAGGCTACTGGAAAACAACAAAAAATCAATCTATTAACTATTTAAATACATTATGGTTTGGACTCAGTGTTTCTCTTTTTTATTAATGTCTTTTCCTCATCTCCCAAGCTCCAACTAACTGTCTGATCTAAATGTTTTGTACATGAACAGCCAACTCAGCTGCATGGTTCTCTTATGTTTGTGGTGTATTTTGTGTTGGGCAGAGAATGGAGAGGTGTTTGTGTGTGGACAGAATCACCGAGGCCAGCTGGGACTTGGTCACAATGTAGACATCTCAACTCTTCAACTCTGCCCCAGCCTGACTCAGAGGGTCACAACAGTAGCCTGTGGTTGGGATTTTACTCTTCTTCTCAGTGGTGAGAACAATTTTACACTGGGATGTGGTGCTCTGTTTTACACGTGCACTATGTTTAGAAGAATATAATAGTTTAATGAGTGACGATTAAGCTTCTACCCCAGTTGTTCCTAATAGGCAGGATAATGGATAGGATAGGCATTTTATTTATCCTTCAGGGAAAATCTGGATGTCACAGCAGCCAAAAATGAGAGAGGACAGAAATTGGAATGCATGAGAAACAATTAATTATATGTAAGAATATGTAATAGAATGTGATTAGTGGATAACATGGCTGTAACAGTTTGATACAAGAATGCAACTACATTAGAGTAGATGGCAGTATCTGGACAATAGGAGCAGTCCTCACAGACATATGCCACATTCATGTCATAAAGAAGTTACTGTATTTCCAGGTTCTGACTTGTAATCACCATTTATGTCAACATCCAGTTTGTAATTACACCCAGGAGATTTTTCTGAAAGTGCTGATATATCTGTCTTGGCGCTTATACAGAAGTGCCTAAAAAAAGCAAAAAATATGGACTTACTACAGCTAGTTCAACCTTTTAAGGTAATACAACCCACATTTTATGAGTATTTTTACAATATATTGTAAGTGTAGTGTTTTTTTACCATCATGCAACCAATTCTGCAATCACAGAACTGTGTTGAGTTGTCTGATGACAGACACAGACATATGACGTGAATGCAGCATTAGACTTACAGTCCAAGTGATCAGGGTTGTCTGCAATCTTGCCGACTTTGCTTTGAGAGTTTATAGCACTGATGTTGTGTTAAAAATTGGAATGAAGGAGGAAGCCTGGAACTACCTTCTATCCAAAAGTTGAATATTTCAGTGTGATTTTTATATAGAGATATTTCTTTTCTTTTTATGTCACACCGAAAGATTGTGGTCAAGTACTGGCATGTGGCTCCAATGCGTTTGGACAACTAGGTGTTGGACAAACAGTCACACACTGTGCAGATCTACTGGTTGTTGAGGTGAGCACAAAATAATTGTAATTTTCTGTTCTGCCCTCAGACTCAAACTGTGTATATCAGTGGGGAAGTATTTTACTTATTGAAGGAACACAATATAACCAGTCTAATGTTTGCCATACCTTTTATCTTATCAGTCCTGAATGATCAAAACTGCTACAAACCAACTTCACCTCATAATCAGTTTGATCAGTTCCTTTGAAGCAGATGTGCTGTGTTTGTTCTCAGAGTCTGAAGGGGCCAGTGTTGAGTGTAGCAGCAGGACTCAGACATTCACTAGCTGTTACTGGTAAGTTTGCACCAAAAATGTCATTAGTGTGTTTTTATTTAGCAGTCAATCCACAAATCCTAATTTTCTGTTCTGCCCTCAGTCTCAGGCTGCGTATATCAGTGGGGAAATGGTCTTTTTAATCACGCTAAGAGAGCACTAAGTCCTCGCCCTGTCCCATCACACCTCAGCTCTACGGTACCCTCTCTCGTACCAGGTAAGTGAAACTCTGTACTAATTAGAAATAGTTACAGAAAAGAACGTTTTTAGGCATTCCGTAATTTACAATGCCACTGATGATTGATAAATGTGACCACATACTTGTGCCTATGTTGCAGGTCTGGATCATAAGACTTCACACATGGTAACTGCAGGCTCAGCGCACTGTGTGTGCCTTACAGGTATGACAACGGCATATACAGTTCATGTTACATTTGGTTTATTTAGCATAAATATGAGCCTCTGACTGAGAAAACATATTCCTATCAGCCTGGAAATTAAAAGAATGACAATTTGGAAATGTTTGTGAGCTCCAAACTTGGAAAAGATTGTTAACACAACAAACAAACAAGGCAGCAGATCCACTTAATTTATCAGCCCAAATTAAAGAAAAAGCTTGATTTTTTTGTATTGGGATTTTGGATGTAGGCATCCCAGCAAGATATTTGCACCAGAAACAATAGGAAATGGCTTCCAAGGCTGACACCTTCTTTCTAACAAACAGTTCAAGTTTAGATAAAAGAGGGGTTCTTCTCAGATTTGAGGACAACAAACTTCCAACAGAAAAAAAAGGACTGGAGCACTCAGATTGATTTGCAGCCTTTAATAGTGCAAACAGATCAAAGCTTTTTTTCCTAAACAGTTTGTATTGATGCTTTAGAAGTGTGTAATTTCACTGAATGGACATACGCAAGGCTATAATTTGAAAGCAGATATGCAAAACATTTTGTGCTACTCTCTCTCTGTCTTTAACTTGATGTTCATACATCATGTCTGGCCTCCCTCCTGTCCTGTAATTAGTTGACCAGCAACACTCAATTACTGCTCTTTCTTTCTGTTGCTGCCTCTGCTGAATTAAGAATAATGTCGCTCCTGTTGGGTGTGCAGGAGACGGTGATTTGTTTCTGTGGGGAAGCAACAAGCACGGCCAGCTGATCACCACACAGCCCTTCCTGTCCTCTCCCACTCTTGTGAAGCGCTCACTGCTGGGTGGAGAGAAAGTTATCAGTGTGTGGAGCGGCTGGACGCACATTGTTGCTCAAACAGGTGAAACATGATAACACATATTATGTCATCAGTTTGAACAGGATTTAAAGGACAGTTGCCATATCTGAACAACACCATCATCTATTTCAGAGAGTGGGAGAGTGTTCACATGGGGCAGAGGAGATTATGGACAGCTGGGCCGACAAGCATCAACCAGTCAGAACCCAGAGCTGCAACCGACTGCTCCTTCAGCTGACGGTGGAAACCAGGAGGCTTGCCTCCCTGCGGAGGTTAATGTCCTCCATGGAGCAACACAGGTCAGACTTAACAGTGTTTGACAACTCTACAGACTGAGAAACCTATAAGGCATATGACAAACGTTTATACATGTAGTAGTGTGTTTTAGATTCATGATATACTGTATTGATTCTTATTATTGTGGCAATCGCCCTCGTGTTTTAGCAGTAAATGTCTGTGTCACAGCAGCAGGGGGCAGCAGACAACCACAAACAAAACAGGTAGCTGAGGGTTGTTTTGTGTGAGGTAAAACAGTGACTGAATGAGAGCCAAGCCCACTAAGAGTAGCTTCTTAATGGTTTGCATCACTACATCTATCATGTAGAGCGCACACATACTGCCTCTTCTCCCATAAGGGCAATTATGTGAGAGCATCGTGGGATTGCAGCAGTTAACCTGAAGTCTAAATGGCAGCTGTATTGTAGGAGATTGTTGCCAATAAAGTTGATGTCAGGGACAAGCAAGGGCAATCTCTTGGTCATTCTTCCACTGCGCACATGATCATTTCAGCAGCACTGATATATGTCAAGGCATAGTCACCTTGCGTGTGTAAAGCTAAAGGCAAGATGGATTGGTGGTTGGGCTTATGAATTTCTCAGCCCAGCCTACCATGTTAGTCCTCCTAACACTGTCCATATACACCCACATAGTCAATATTTGTTAAACTGTCACATTTTTATGAGGCCTATGAACATTACTGGAGTAACAAATTATAACCTGTCAGTGGTTCAGGAATCAATCGATGTGTTTCCATTCATGGCTTGTCACAGCTGTATGCTTTATCAAAAACATTGCTTTATCAAATCAGTTTAAACTGTATTAGCAAGGATACATAATTCAATGACTTTTATTGCTAGTAAATAAGAGCTCTGTCTCGTGTTTTTACTCTTGTTGAGCGTTGTAGGTTTCAGGATCAGAATTTAAACGTGTCCTCTCAGTTCTTGTAGCAGTTATAAAGGAGAGGACTGTGAAAAAAAGGCCAGTCATTTATAAAAGCTTTTGGTCATCAAAGGCAGGCACACACATCTGTCCTGAGACAGTTGCATTAACTCCTCCGGTGTGTTCTAGCTTTTATGAATGCGCTGGCTTTTCCGTTCTAGTTTTCTGCTCTGCCGTCTGATGAGTGAGGGCTTTTATATTGAAAAAAAAACTCAGGTTGTATGCAGTTTTGAATAAAAGTTGGATGACTACATCCTGACGCCTGGAATTTTTTTTCAGTTTCAGAAAATATTTGGTTACAAAGTATCTCAGTATCCATGTTGGCATAATACATTGTGGCTATTACAGTCTTTAAGTTGTCTGTCTGCATTTAACACACATTGAAACACTTCAAATCCCTTTCTCTACAGATCGCATGCGGATCTGAACATAACCATGCCATTGTAGGTGAGTGTCTTCTCTCTTCTCATTTTCTTTTTGTATGTTATTTTCAAAAACTGCTTTGTTTTCCTGTATTAGAACCTGTAATATTGACAAGCCTAAACATCTAAGATGAAACACAACTGTACTGGAAAGATACATCAAGGATAAGCGGTTTCTAAACTTGCAGTTTAGGCTAGAGACTTCACCTTTGGCGTGACATGACTCTGGCTCTTACTAAATAAAAGAATAGGGAATACACATTGAATCGAAGAATGAGTAAGGGAGCTGTCTAATACATTACAGTTAAACATGAGTGTGAAATATTAATCCTTCTGGTAATGCTGGAGAGGATTTCTGAGGTCAGCTCATTGCTTTGTGACCTTTTGCATCAGGAAGTAATTACAGCATGGATAGATGAGTATCATTGACAGAAGCAATTAGCCGTACAGGCCTGCAAAAGAGCTGAATTAACCACACACACATTTACAGGCATGTTTTTCCAGTTCCAGATTGTTTGGAGAGCAGTCTCCCTTTGTCCACAGAAGAACAGAACATAGACATCCCAGCTACACACATCCCTTATGTAATACTAAACAAACACAGACGTATTTGAGTGTATGTGGTTCTTTGTCAGATTTACAAAGATAATAAATATGCTTTTATTCTTTCCAGGCTTGCCAAAAGTCTCTTGCTTTCCCGTAGACACAAACATTTTGGAAGTAAAATCTTCTGCATTAAATTTTGAACACTGACCCACTTTTATTTTTACATCGGCATGAATTTATAAACCGTGGATCAACACTGAAACACAAGCACAGGTTTCCATTAGAGAGGACATGCTGGACATTGCTGGTATTTCTACAAGCAATTTTTTTGTTTTGTTTTGTTTTTTCCAATTTGAATAGTTAACTGGAAATACCATTATAATTAAAGGCAATTGTTAACGCTGGGTGTCCGTCGTGATGGCAGTTCTCACAAAGCACTGCTCTGTGCTTTCAGAAGTTCAGTGATGTGATGAGAAAGCAGAACCAGTAAATGGAGAGCTCATGTGAACCTCTTGCACCTCACTCTTGTGCCATGCTGTCCTCCTTTCCTCCTGTCTGGAGCGCAGTGGCAGGAGCAAAGAAATAGCAAAACAGGATTGGAAACAGAGACCTGAGTACTGCTATTTCTGGTGCTGAAGTAGGTCACATGGAAAGGAACCGAGAGCATTGCATGCTACTTGTGATATCTGTTGCACATTTGCACCTGAGGACGTGCTCCTCGTGTATGAAATTCCTCATTGTGGTCAGACGTCATCCAATCTGAGGAAAGATGTGTGTTAATGTGAACATTTTGAACAGGAATGCATAGGGACAAATCCCTTACTTCAGATCCCGTTTTAACTTGTCTAGTACGTGTAGTATGGTGTAAGCCCTACATACGTATTGTGTCACTGTGGTATTTTTAATTAGGTGTGAGATTTTAAACTGTCAATTGTAAAACCAAATGACAGGATTTGTTTACAAGGAAATGGCTTATTGCTTAAGTGTCTTGATTTCTATCCTTTTGTTGTGCAGAATATTGTGCAGGCACTTTGTTGCCATGGAAACACGGATGTGCTGTACTCCTGTCAGTAAGTCCATGAATTAAGCACAGCACCAAAACAAGGCTTTTTCCCCCAATGAACGAAACATGTCAAGACATTAAGCTAATTAATAATAATAAAAACCAGGATATTTACTGAATAAACGTAATCAAAGATGGAGACACATGCAGTCCAGTTATAAATACATGTAGTATCTTAAAGATGGAGCAACATGTGTGTTTGTAATGTATAAGCCATATCTGTCAGAATGTCACACTGACATAAATGGCTGGCATGACATCTCGGTCTACTAACTGGCGAAAGCATATGTGTCACTTGGCGAATCCAAACCTTAATGCCACCAATTTTTTAGAGACGTGCTGAAAACACAGAAAGGCAAATAAACCCCCAGATGAAAGAAATGAAAAAATGGCATGAAAGACACACAACTGCAGGATGGGGAGAGCTTGAAGATGTGTTACCCTTGAGAAAGCAAGCTCACTTCTGTTGCCATGGCAATGGAGCCTATTAGGTAACTGTGTTGCCATGGCACGTGTCTCCTCTGTGATGCAGACCTGACCACACCCACCAACAAGCTCACCAGCTGTGAAGCGCAGGGAGGCTTTATTGTTGTGTGTGTGTGTGTGTGTGTGTGTGTGTGTGTGTGTGTGTGTGTGTGTGTGTGTGTGTGTGTGTGTGTGTGTGTGTGTGTGTGTGTGTGTGTGTGTGTGTGTGTGTGTGTGTGTGTGTGTGTGTGTGTGTGTGTGTGTGTGTGTGTGTGTGTGTCCGCATGCCTTTTGATTTTTTTCACCCAGCCTTTTTTCTTAAGGCTACTAATTTTAGCCGACATGGTACAGTGCTGCAGCCCCGTCCCTCTCTCCTGTCAGCTCCACTGACCCATGACCCCTCTCTTTTTCAGGGGGTTGTCTTCTCTCCTGGGGCTGGAACGAACATGGAATGTGTGGAGACGGTTCACAGAGCAACGTCTTTCAGCCACAGCTTGTTTCTGGTCTCACACCTCTTCTAATTGGCTGTGGAGCCGGACACTCTATGGCAGTGTGCGCTGCGACGACTGACTCGAGAAAAAACTCTGCAGTGACTCCACCTCAGTAACATCGGAGCAAGAACATTTATTTAGCACAAGGCAATCGGAGACAAAAAAAAAAACTGAATGACTTTGTGAATTAACACATTTCTGACTGATTTAGAGTGCTTATTGGTGCTTCGCAAAGCTCACGAGTATTCTAAGTGCCTTTGAATATACTGTAACTTTCACCTTTGAATAGGCTACTTGAGCTCCTTGAAAAGATCAGGCTTTAAACTGCTCATCATAAATAGTGTGGTGGACACAGGCTGATTTATGTTACATGTGGACAGAGGCCATCATTTCTCTGACCAGCCCATCACTTTGATGGACATGATTGGGGCTGATGACTTTGAAGGAAATGACCATGCCTGTGGCTCCTGGTCCACCTGCCATGTTTGTCTTTCTGAAGAAAGCCATTAAGAATCATGTGAGGGATGGACTAGACTGATGCTATAGCTCCATCTTCCCATGTCATCGGTTTTATTGCTGTGATCTTGAGTGTCTGAAGGCAGTCAATCTCTGCACTTCGTACTGAAAATCCCTTGGTCATCTCATGATTTACCACTTAAACAGACAGTGAGTGCAGTATTTTATTCTTTGGCAACTTTCCATCACTTATTTATATTCTTGACAGTCTGTCATATTCTTTGATGTTCCGTTTGTCTCATTTCCACCCCTTTCATACTCTCTCCTTTATTAATCCCTCTTGGGAGAAATTTGTCCACTGCATTTGACCCAACCTACATATTTATGAGCTTTAGGCGGCCGCAGTGCAGCATTCGGGGACCAACTGCAGGTCTGAAGCCAGTGCTATGGTCAAAGGCAATGGCAGGACTCAAGGGTTAAAAAAGTTTTTATTTTATCCTTATGATTTATGCAAATTATAAATATAAAAAAACCATATCACTGATTTACGAATTAATAAAAGTTGAATTAATGTGCTTATATCTGGATTAGTTTGAAAAATAAATCAACACTCGTTGAAAATGATCATTTCTGTGTTTTCTTTTATTTATCACTATTTATTGTACAAGCCTGAACTGTATCGGTCAAAAAAGACACAAAAAATCAAATCCCGAAACAACAAACCAATCAAAACGATCACTGAACACCTTATTGAGATAACTAACCACAAAATGCAAGGTGTTCAAAACACACACTCTCAAGTCTCACTAAACGGCACATTAGTTGCCTCTTAGTTGTGTTATTGATCCATTTAATAACAGCTTCTGTTATTGTTCCGTGTCGGACAACGATTAGCACACTGTCCCCCCCATTTGTTCTCAGCTCTATTGGCAGATTCAGATCTGCTGTACCTGATCTGTAACAGATCTCAGTAGGTTGTTGGCAGTGTGTTTGCAGTTGTTTGGTAAAAAGGTGGTCCCTTTTCACTACTTATCCACACAAAAATGAAGCTGTTCTCTGTACTCAATGGCGTTCCTCTAGGTTTTTAATTAAGTATGCTCATTGCTTGCATTTAGAAACTGATCCTTATGGGGGTCCTTATTGTATCTTTGTGCTTTTTGAGTACCTAACTGACTTGTTTTCAATGGCTGGTGAATGATGACTAATGTCAAATAAAATGTACATTAATTCATCATGTTGGTTAAGCTATACTCCTGAATGGTAAGAAGAATTTGCATAACAGAGGCACTTGTCCAGTATGTGTGTTATGTTTTGGCAATGGTTAGTATTGCATACTATGCCAATTTGCATGTGTGCAGGAATTAAAATGTACTACAGAATAATTATGAATGTCTGAGCTGGTATATGAGTCAATATATTTTATATATAATCTGTCTTTGTTAATCAAAGTGTAGCTACATATAAAGCTATATCAACATTTAATGAATGTAAAATATCTAGTATTCCTTTCTGAATAACCTCATTTAAGATGTGAATCACCAAACAATGATTTACTCTTAACAGCACACTTTGCCATTTTAATGCCTCATTAAGTAAGAGTTAAGGTAAGAGTGGTGTTTCCTTTTTTTTCTTTTTTCTTTTTTATGTATGACATTTTTCATTTTTTTGTGGATGATTTCTCTCTGATGCCTGAAAAAATATCAAAGGAATGTTAAAGGTTCAGTGGTGCAAAACAGTGCAAAAGTCTACAAAGATGTGACGGTGACAGTGCAAAGTTAACAATTTGTTTTTAACTGTTAAGTCTGGCTGACAGGTGAGAGATTTTTTGCTGGGTGATTAAAATCGGAGCAACATTTTTTTTTCTTTCAACAGAAGAAGCACACATATATTTGACGATCATTCAAAAACATTGGTACACAAAACATCGGCACACAAAAAAGCGTATTTACAGCACTGGCACACACCAAAAATAGGCACACAAATTACAACACAGTAACCAGTCACAGATACTGAGCTACATAAGGCTTGACAACAAAACTTCCTCAGTGCTACATCTATGCTGAGTTTGTGATGTACAGGTTGTCACTGTCCCACACACCCATTTAAAAAGACTAAGTAATACACACAACAATGTTTACAGCACTATCAGGTGGGTGATGGGCCGTTATGGGTCATACACATAGTGGTTGGGACACCATGGTTCATAACACAAACTGACTCTGTTGGTTGTCTGCTCCGGTGCTGTCGCTGGGTCTCTATAAACATATAAAAAAACAATAACAAAAATAAATTATTACACAAATTATGTATAATGGTGGAAATGATGGCGATGATGGATACCTCTGCGAGAGATAAGACATGACACAAGCTTGGAGAGTAAAGAAAATGTGCTCCGTTAGTTCCTCATGGTAAACGACAGGTTTACCATGTATTTCCCATGCTTAGCCAAGGCATCAGACAACGGTGTACTGTCTGTGTGCAGAGGTTAGACTCTGAGTCGGTTAATAAACATGCCCAGTCATGCTGCGTTTAACAGGTTGATGTACAGTAGTTCAGTCATTGTCATGCGTTTGTATACTTTGTGTCATGCTCTCACAGTCACCTTGTATGTTATGCTCTCTTTGACCCAGACACAGGTAAACAGAGGGTCAAACAGCAGTTGAAAGCACTAGCTGTGAGCCAGTGGGAAAGGAAAGTTGTATGTATGCATGTGCTGTTGAATAAAAACGGAGTCTAAATGCTCGTTGTGTATAAAATTTATTTCATGCAAGGACTTGTATTTACATATATTATATAATACTTTTCTGTTGCATAAATGGAAAATACATGCATTAACCTTTCCCCCCAAGTAGACCCCTATCCAATGCTGTGTCGTATTGTACTTTTTTTCACTTGATTTGCATGAGCATATAATTCACCTGCATCTCTACATCAATTCTTCACAAGGTTTTTTTTTTTCTTAAATATATAACGTCCATTAATTACCACAAGAGACATGACTCAAAATGTAAAACTCTGCTCATTCAGAATAAAGACAAAACGTAGATGAGTTGCTATACTTATATCTTCTTCTAGAAATCACCCTTTTCTGATTGGTCAACATAACATTTGTTAAAGTGCCCTGAAAAAATTGTGCATAATTATTGGGACAGCATCAATACATTTAACAGTAACGGTATTGATGTTTTAAATCAATAGACATACATACTGCCATGGTCATCGTGACATTTCTAGTAACTCAATATATTTTGGCTCTGTAGAGTTGCCTGGTCCCCTTTAATAATTTGTGCTTTATCATACAAAAGTTTTTTTGAGATGGGGATATAAAGTTGGTTATTGTTTCTGCTTGGAGCTCTGTACCCCCCTAAGGGTTAGATCCTAGTATGTGTTAGCTGATGTAACAATAATAACCAATTTACTGTGATTAAGAGTAAGAGGGTGGTGCAAAAGGTACAAGGTGCTCCCTGTAAAATAAAGCTTTTGTTACACTGTTATGAGCATGGTATAAACGTTATAAAGTGTTTTGATGCTACACTGGGAGCACTTATGTAATATTTCAATTTATTACTTGCTTTTCCTTTGACTCACCAGGTATGAAGGCACCGTTGTTTTATAATTCATGAGCCTTGCCTTAATTTAGGCATCACAGCAGTAATAGAAATTGCTGCAGATTACAGATACTGTTTAAAAACTAATAACTACCAGTAAATATATCTGTATAAAACTATTTATGCTCATAACAGCATTAGTTGGCTTTATGACATATTGTTCAAGTCAAATCACGCTATTTTAGTTGGAGGCCCCAGTCAAATGATTACAAGAAAATCAATATATGAATTTGGGGAAAGGCAAAGAATGGCGGCTACATAAAAATCTCTGCTATGACTGAGTCTCTACTAAAGCTGTCTCAAAATGCATTAAAAATGACAAAGCTTTAAAAGCTTTTGAAAGAAAAAAAAATATTTTCTTTTCTTACAGGTACTGCGATACAGTTAGCTTCTTCTTGAACAGAATTTATCATGCAGTGCATGCAAATGAACACAACAGTTTTAGTTCTGTTGACATTAAATGTATTCATCACTAGTATCATAGGAATTGTCACCATCTTCATATTGCATTTAACATCATGTTCAATTTTTTTTTTTTTTTTATGGGCACAGATAACATTGACCCTCGTTTGGATTGCACTTTCAGAATGATAACGTCTCTACTTTGCAACATACAAAGCACTTAAGAGGATTTCCCTTAACAGCTGGCAATGGTACCTTTTGGATATGTTTCAGAGCCATGTATTGGTAATGTCCAGAATATTATTAGCAGGGGTTACATCTTATGAAAGTTTCTTTCACAAAATTGTAAAAAGCAGATGAGATAAAAGTTATTGGCAGAAGAATATGCGAGATCAAAAGCAACAGAGCAACAGGCAATGATGTAAAGGGAAAGAGTGAGTTTAGCCTGTGGTAGAAATAGAACAGTGCTTTGTCTGCAACTGAGGTGACCCATGCAGAGTGGGAAGTGTCAATGTTTTCTAGTCTAGGATATGATGACACACCCAAGGAGAACACTTGGGTAAGCTTGAGTATAAGACACAGTTAAGATACAGTTTTCCAGAAAAAGATTGAAATAAAAATTAAAAAAAAACAAGAGTGAAGAGAAGTGTAAAAACAAAATTTGACAGGTAAGAAGTGTGGACTGGCCTTCCAATGGCATTGTGTCTGCTACTCAACCATGCTACATAATGGATGGGATGGGGGAATGTGAGTGCTGCATTAGACAAGGTGGGCTGCAGGGCAGGGCGGACACTGAGGACACTCCAGAGGCATCCCCGCTCATGCCAGACATGCTGTTAAGGCTCCAAGGCTTTTCATAACCTTCAGTTGAAAAACAGAGAACGTTCTGAGTACACTGCAGCACTGAATCCATAACAAATGTTTTGGTTGTTCCTCACTGGTAATACTACACCTGTTGCTTTCTTGTTTTTGTCTCCAAAGAAACAGGTCAACACAGACTTTGAGACAGATTATTCTCCATGCATTGAGTGTATCAGGAGTACAACAGCATGCACCGGGTGGTATTGGAATGGTTTGGAGTATAACACTACAAAAGACTCGAAAAGCTAGGCACCTCAGGCAGGGAATGTATTCTCAGCTACAGGTAGAATTTCATACTGTACGCTATTAACTGTTGATATGCTGGCTGCACTCACAGACTAACGTCACTTTCTTAGAAGAATGATTTGTAGATTAATACTAAATAAATAAAATAAACACAAAGGCTTTAACCCTGGTATTAAAGTATAGAAATCACTAAATTAGAATTTGGCTCTATATAACATTAATAATAATATTTGACATTAGACTTCCTCCATTTGTGTTGTGCTCCTTCACCATACTGATAGCACCCCTCAGCAAGACACTTCATGCACTGTTGTGGTCAAGAGCAATGTACTCATAAGTCAGGGTCCTGCATGGTATTTATCATTAGAACACAAATACATATGTGGTACACACATAGCACATAAATATTTTCTTAGGCATGTAAGACAACACATTCTAGACCATATAAATCTTGAAAATAGCTTTCTTACTGGTAAATAAATAGGGGTATTACATTATGCATGGTATCAAAAAATATATTATGTAGATGTGGACAATTATTATTGACATTTGTGGTGATTGTGCTTGGCTTTAACAGATGTTAGTGTGACTTGAAATATATGCAAATCCCAAAGGGATGATTGAGGAGAAGCAGCTGCTGTGAAAGTGTAATAAGAGGTTTGTTGTGTGTGTGTGTGTGTGTGTGTGTGTGTGTGTGTGTGTGTGTGTGTGTGTGTGTGAGTTGTGTGCCTGTGAAAAACTGAGGCATAACACTCAGCAAAGAGGGAAAAAAGAGGGTGTCCTGTCTCTACCGTCTACAGGGTGTCAGTGTCTTACAGGGGCCTGTGATTGGCTGTTACTGTACGTACCCCTCCTCACTCTGCCCCCTGTGTGGTTGGGGCGTTCAGCAGTGGTGACTAGGAAGCAGGGCCGCTCTCTCTCGCTGGGGCTGAAGATTTCCTCTGGAGATATGGCCTGGTCTATATGAGGGCAATCTTCATTGGCCAGCGCTGCGTTAGCTGCTTCACCGTTTAGCTTGGAATCTTATAAGAAAACAACAAAGAAAATCTTTTATCAGAATTTAAGTGCCAAATTTTTAATCTATCTTCAGTTTCCACGTTCTACTTGCGGGATGCACACAGGGTTTAACGAGTGCAATAATACAGTTTGGCTGCTGTCTAATGTTTGCTTTGCGCACTGTTGTTCTATATGTTTTTGAGCAGGTCACTTTATCTTTGCTCTAGTGCCACCAAAGGAATTCAAGAGGAAATCAAGTGACTCCCTCGTCTACTTGCACGTTCTTAACATCACAAATACATGATTATTACAGACTCTCAGTAAGTCTTAAGAGAGAGGAGGAGTGAATCACTCCATTAAGAAGTGCAAAATCAATAGCTTAAGATTACTCACAGTCTGCCTCAAAACCTCTATTCTCCTATTCAGAGTAAAACGTGCTTTTCATCACATATATTACTGATTGTTTTCCGTGGGAATCTCATTTGTTTAATCTCATGCCTGAATCATTAAAGTGTGGGAACAGACAAACAATGAGAAATCTGGTGATGTGGCTGCTTCAGGAGGACAGAGAAGTGATGAGACAACAGTTTATCAGAGTATACATCATCTTTCTTTCTTACCTTGAAATTTTATCTCGAAAACGTCATCATGGGGTATGGGGCTTGGTTGTTGGGAGCTCATGCTTGACTTACAGAAGTTTGGAGAACCTGGTTGGGGTGCCCGAGGGATATGCTTATTCTTTTTCTTTGGTAGTTTCTGTTTTGCCATGGCCAGAGAGTAATACATTCCAAAGTTGTTGACAATCACAGGGACGGGCATGGCGATGGTCAGCACACCTGCCAGGGCACACAGGGCTCCGACCAGCATACCAGAGGTCGTCTGAGGGTACATGTCTCCATAGCCGAGGGTCGTCATGGTCACCACAGCCCACCAGAATCCAATCGGGATGTTCTTGAAGTGTGTGTGGTCACTGGCTCGAGGGTCGTTGGGGTTAGCTCCAATACGTTCAGCGTAGTAGATCATAGTAGCAAAGATGAGTACACCGAGGGCGAGGAAGATGATGAGAAGCAGGAACTCGTTGGTGCTGGCCCTCAATGTGTGACCCAGCACCCTCAATCCCACAAAGTGACGGGTCAGCTTGAAGATACGCAGGATCCGCACAAAGCGCACAACCCTCAGAAAACCCAGCACGTCCTTAGCTGCCTTGGAGGAGAGCCCGCTGAGGCCGACCTCCAGGTAGAAGGGCAGGATGGCCACAAAGTCGATGATGTTCAGGGCGTTCCGAATGAAGTCACATTTATTCGGGCAGAAAGTTATTCGCATTAGAAATTCAAAAGTGAACCACACCACACACACGCCTTCAATGTAGGTGAGGTAGAGCGCAGTCTCAGTCTCCTGGTAGGTGCGCACCACTGTGATGTTGTCTACCACCTCCACCTCTGTGCGGTTGATGATGGGGTTGAAGGCCTCGTGGGTCTCCAGACAGAAGGTGGTGATGGACACCAGAATGAAGAACAGCGAGGCCAGAGCAACCCACTGAGCAGGAAATATATATATAGGGTGCAGAAGCAGAAATAGAGGGGAGAGAGGAGGGGGAAGAAGGACAGAGAGGAGCACAGTAATTCATGCAATCTAATCAAGCTCAACACACAGCAGCCATTCTTAGCACGACACAATGCAATTCAATATATTATCAGAGACAGTGCTGTCTGGTTTGACAGTGACAGTGGCATTGACACACTCTCTCACTCCCCTCTTCCTCACTCTCGCTCTCTACGTGTCTTGATTCAAAAGCGTCACTGTAAAAGTGACAATCAATGCGAGCCGGCTGTTCTCGCTTCTCTTCCCACTGCTGTATCTCCAAGGTCATGGCATTTTCAAGGATCCATTAGAATTACTAAGAGCCAGCAGCAGGATACGGGACATTAAACCACATGACCAAATTAGCTGGGGCTTTTCCCTTCAGCACCATCCCTACAATAGGTTTTCTCTATTCAAGGTCATACTATCCATGACGATCAACACTTGGGAATTGTAGTGAGCTGAGAGGCTTGCTGAGCTGATGAAAGACGTGTATGAGAAACCTATATATCCTTATTTGTAATTGTGTACTTTAGCCTTCACTATGTATTGATTAGATGATCCCATTTCATCACATTTAGGCCCTGATATGTCTGATGCATACTACATGGGTGTGACAGATACAGTTTTCTCTACTGGCTATTGATTGCAACCCTGTCCTAATGTTATCCTGCTCTGATGATACTCTGCTGGTTTACAGTATTTGTTTGCTGTAGTTGGAATGGTAAAACACTACTATATCTTCAATGGTAATCGGAGGCCAATAGATCAGAGGTGGTGGACAAAGATTCAGACAGGAAGAGTGGATAGGTACTTTGTTTGTTTGTTCATGCTTGAAGATGTCTTTATAAGAGTAAGTGAGGCTCTGTAGTGCTGCTCAAACTAATGCACGGCCTTGTTAAGTAGCAGGGAGGTGTAGCATCAGGGAGGAGGCTAGTTGGAGCGGGGCATGTCTAGGCATGAGAGCATCTTAAATATTTAGTTCACTAAGCAAAGTAAACACACCATCTTAGTCAGAGTTAAGTCCTTTCACAGTTTGTCAGTAAGGCAGGCATGCATCACGAGATGGGAAACAGGCCCTCATCATAACATCTCATCACTGGCAATTCATTGCATTGTGCTGAGGAAATCACTGCTGCTCTAAATGTCTGCTTCTTATCCATGTTAGTGTGGCAGTCTGGAGGGAAACTGTGCATTAGCACAGACAACAGCACGCTGATTCTGTTCAGAGAGACAGCTCACACTGAGCAAAGAGGACACACATCAGTTTGGATGAAGATGGAGACTCATTGCAATTTACACACTTTAATATGGCATGTGAATGGCTTTGTGGGTTTTTTTATTCTCTTTAAATTCAGTACAGAATGTCCATCTTTTTTTAAAACATACAAATAGAGTGTGGACTAAAAGAACACTTTGCATTTTAATGCAATCAGATACAAAATGTCCCTTTGTCAAGCTAATGTTAAGCTTTTGTTGTTACAGTGTAAGAGAGATTGTGTGTAATTTTTGAGGCATTAGTACAGTATATGTGATGTTGTATTGGATTACATAATATTGTTGTTTTTTCCACCCCCTCTACAGTATGTACTGTTAAAAATAACAAATACACCCTAGAATATAATCCAATCCAATTCAACCACACTGAAAACTACAATCACAAAAAATAACAGATTGGAATGAACAGCAAAGGCTGGATTACCAATTGGGCAAAATGGTGCATATTCCTGAATAAGTTTAACTAAATCACTTCAAATAGGTTATTTACACACAGCCCATTTCCTAGTGAGTTAATCTGACCCTGTCAACACCTCATCAGTATGAAGAGATATTTGAGGTTATTGACAGTGGATCTGAAATGATAAGTCAATCGATTAGTTCAACAAAAAATGAATTAACAACAATTTTGTCAACTGTCTCTACACAATAAAATTGATAATTATTGCAGATTTTCTTAGTTTTCTATAATTGTAAACTGAATCTCTTTGGCTTTTGGATTTTTGGACTGACAAAAAAACAAGCTGTTTGAATATGTCAACATGAGTTTTAGAAAGTTGTGATGGGCATTTTCCTTATTCAATTAATCGAGAAAATATTTGTCAGATATCTCAATGATGAACAAAATCCTAATTGACAGGTGCTCTTGTCATTTTGTCCCGTGTATGAATGTCCATTAGCAAGAGAATTGGTAAAGAATCATCACCATCACTGCCAGCATGCTTTAGTGCGATAAGGCCTCGTTCTTACAAGATACTTTCATGCCTCCTGACACACTGGCTCGCTCAGTCCTCTGAACATCCCACCCGTCAAACTGTTAAACAAACACTGCATCTAATCAGACCGCCTTTCGGTAAATGATGTGCCTATGTGACAGTTGGTAACAGTGTGGCCTGGAGAGAGGATGACAGGCGAAGATCGTTTGCTCCTTATTGGCTGATTCTCACTGTTGTTGGCAAACCACAGGCCTACAGTGCTATGCATTGACAAGGGTTTCCACTGATATAGCCACTGTGAATAGAGTCTGTAATTAACTCTGATGCTCACATCTAATTAATCTTATTGCCAGTCTTGGTGGAGCTCTGTCAATCTTCGCTCTGTGCTTTGTCTTGCTCACTGCTAAATGTGGGACACATCTGAGGAGTTTTCTGCTTTGGGAAATGTCCCTGCATGCAGAAGGTGAAATTTGAAAGAAGTGTGCATGTGTGTGTTGGTTAAACCACTTTCACTAATGCTTGCTGTAAAAGTGAGAACATGTCAATACAGTTTACACTTGCTGGATGGGACCTGGTAACTAATTACACCAATTAGTGTTACAACTGGTCAAAAAAGAACAAATCAGAAGGTGTAAAGTCATTTCATTGGCACCATTAAAAGGCATTACGCCCAGATGGAAAAGTGCCCATAACAAAGACCAAAAATGTCACCTCGAACAGCAACCCAATTTTTGTCTGGAGGTCTGCCACTAAAATCCTGGTGGTGCCAAAGATCTGGTTTCCTATGTGTATCTGACCTATTAAACCAAAGTGCCAGCCTACTCATGGATTCTTGTGTACTGAAAATATCAATCCAAAGACTGAGATGAAAGCCATAATCACAATTGTCTTCTCTTGCAGTCTAGAGGAGGATGGCAGTAATGATTTGCATGTAAATGATTTTGACATATGAGGTCTTTGGTTGATTTGTTTTACAGTCACGTCACTGCTGTGGAGACCCCTGGGAGGGCAATTTCAAGGTAATCAAAAGCCTCTTTAAACCTCCCATAGCCATCAATCTTTGTTTCACCATCAAGGGGCAACAGGCAGACACATTTAGAACTATATTCCAGTTCATGCAGCTTTGACTGTTTCATACCAGCAATGAAACGTGTGCTTTTAGCTGATATTGTGCCAACAATTATTACTAATGAGGTTTCAGATCTTAAGTTAAATAAGAAGAACAAAACCATTGCAAACATCTTAGACTTTAACACATTGAATTACCAAGAGGGGGAGATATGAAAAGAAAGATATGCCAAACAAAGGGAGTTTTTTTGGATTGACACTTTAAATATCAGCCTATGGGTCTCAACAAGGATTTATTATGTTATTATGTAGGCCAAGATGTTTTCCTAAGTTCTAAGTAGAATTTGGGGCTATGGGTTATGATGGCCCTTGACTGATACCCGTCCAATGCCTTTTGTTCTTTTTTGTTTTGAGATGCTTGTTTTTCTTATAGCTAGAATCTCTGATTAGTGATGGCTCAAGCCTGATCCCTCTCAAAGCCCTATTTACTATGTGATGAAATTGCATAAGGTGCTTCCCGATTGTATAGGTTTTTTCAATGTGTTCCACCTCGTTTTGTATATTATAAGTGTGGCTTCCATTTGTATACCTCATGGTACTCAATTCAGTACTACAATCCCCAAGAGATGGAGCTTCTCCCATCAGGATGTGCACAGACCTGCCTGTCCATTGTTGAATCATGCAGCTATGCTCTCATGAAGGTCTGTTAGACCGAAAGCTCAAAATAAAGTGAAATACTGCATATATATATATATATATATATAGGGTCTATATAGATATAAGTGTGCAGATATCCCTTCTATCAGTTTAAACAGCTTAGACTTAAAAGCAACTCACCCTTGCATATTTAGTGGAGTAAGGGTCCTCAAACAGAGCCCAGACATGTTTCTGCCACCGGCTCCACAGGCTTCCACTCCTGGCATCATGAGTGTCTCCCTGCGCCAGCCTCCTTGTCATTTCATCAACATCATCCTCGGCAGCATGCTCCAGCTCCGGTTCCGCATCATCGTTCACCAGGTCTAACAGCCCCCCCCCGCCGAAACTATCAAGGGCCTCCTCTGCCTCCCGGTGCTGACGATAGGTCATCCAGCAGCATGGCTCCACGTCTGTCTCATCAATGCCCCAGAAGGCCAGTTCCTCCTCATAGAGGGGTCCGCAGACATCAGCCGGGCAGTGCAGTTTACCTGTCCTGTAGTAATTGAGGATGTGTGCAAACACGCCAGGGTGGCGGTCGAAGAAAAATTCCTCAATCTTGGCATCATAGTCAAAGTGGTTGGGTGCATCAGGCTCGGCCAACCAGGACAAGCGAGTGCCAGGTAGAGTGCGCAGGGTGCTGCGGTATGTCTGATGTCTGATCCCTCCCACGTTTATCACAATGCGATCCTTGTCGTCGCTCAGGCCCATTGCGTCCCTTAGGCATTTCTCCAATAAGTTCCCTTCATCGCAAAGGCAAGTCTAGGCGCCCCGTGCAACCATGCACAGCAGTGATTACACTGAAGGAAATAATTACATAAAGGAAGCAGCGCACAAAACAACCTGTCGTTTATCACCAACTATGAAAGAAATCGGGGCTGCTTGACACGCAGTAGGCTACATTCACTCTAAACTCTGTGTTTTCAACAAGCACCTGGCATGCAACTGGAGGATCATTAACGCTTATAGCTGCCAGACTCACTGGAGGGTATCTAATCGAAATCCAAAATGATTGCAGCCAATGGCATTACATTAGGAATGGACGTCACATCGTCTGTAAATCCAAGATGTCGTGATAAAGGGACAAACGCTGACAAATCCCCCCCACCCGACAGCAGAATAAATCCAGCTCATTGGACTCCCAAGTTGCGGTAATTGATTAGATCAGTCCTGAGTAGGTTTGTGACTTTCACAGCAAGGTGACTGCGGTGGTGCTGAGCGGACAGCGCCTGTCCGGCAGCTCCTGATGGAGACTCGGCGCTGCTTTCACTCTCTACTCTGTTGCTGCCTACAGACTCACCTACTTCACACCGACGCTCATCCCGCTCCCTCTCTGCGTTTAACGACACACTGTGCAGCAGCTCTTTGTCTCAGCACAGAGATGCTCTCCTGTTCAGGAACTTTCCCTTTCCTTCACGCATAGCTGAGAAGAAAACACACACAGTCTATTTGTTTTCTGAGCTGCGTAGTTAAAGAAAAAGAAAGCCGGAGATGAAAGGGGGGCAAACCTCCTCAAAAACGCCCAAACTGCCTGTTATTCACACCGTGCCCAGCTCTCCTCTCAGATCAGATGGAGCATGCCCAGTGGACCCTGTATGTGTTAAAACACGCTGTCAAGTTCTCCATTTAAAGCTGTTGAAATTGTCATCGGTGCACATTTTTCCTCACTTAACGTCGTCGCTGGGAGGGTTATGGTCGGTTAGCGGCTGTAACAGTCAGGAGGGACTCGTCTTCATGCACTGCTGGCTGGAGAAAGTGTGACCTGGAGCCATGAACGCGCAGATCCGCCCATATACCATCAGAAGGAGTCTGATCATAGGCTATACCTTCATACAGCTCCCTGATTTACGGATGTAAGATTCAAACTGTTGTTGACGGTCTGTAGCCTAGATGCGTGTGTTGCTGCAATCACTGTGGAGATATTTTGAAACAAAAAGTTGAGAGAATTATTTTTATTATTTTTGCGCAACTCTAATGTGCTGCGCTTGATCTGTAGGCTATAATAGCCCCCACATGTGTTTAATGTACCAACAGAGGGCGCCATTGCTCACTTTTTGTTCCCCTTTATGTTGTCAGCTATTTTTGTAATATGGAAAATTAGGCCATAAACTTTTAGTTTTTGGTGCAGATGAAGGATTTCTTAACATTGACATTTTTATAGCTTATTTTGTACATTTTCTCATGTAAAATAAAACGTAGGCATATACTAAACAGGATTTATTATTAAAAGATTGGGGATTGTAGGCCTACTTCCTTAATTCCTTCCTTTCTTTTTTCTACTTCTTTACCTCAGAAAAAACATGGTTGTTTCTGTCCTACATTTCATCTGACCATAGCCTAACCCATTTTTAAACTTGCAGAGGAAGTGGGGCTCTCTATGTTCGCTCTTGCGGATGGGGAGCTTGTTGTTCCCTCAGCCTTCTTCTTCTCCTGTCCGCTTCACTTGGTGGGCAGTTCTCCGTCTCGGTTTTCACTCTGGATTATAAAGGAGGAGTTTGCAGCATAGAGGCGCCTATACCCAACTGGCCTGATAGAGTCTGGCGGACTGTATGATCCGGGACAGTAACTGACCTCACATAGTGTTTGATTTGGGCAAAAGGACGAGCTGATCAAATCTGGCAACATGGTTGTTGCGGGCTGCACGAAATGCATTAAATATATGTTATTTTTCTTTAATTTTATTTTCTGGGTGAGTTGAACATATATTTTACTCTGAAGTTGCTTTTGAATGTGCCTTTGCTCTTTGAGTAGCCTAACTCCTGTTTTCTTAAAACGTTCTCTCTTGATGTTTGATATAAGAGGCTGCATGTTTGCACATCTGTGTGTTCAGGGCTTAAAGTTAATGATAAATCTTGCACTGTTTTCCCGCCCTGCTGTAGGCTATTAATTACGCTGTTCTGCCATTGAGAGGAGAGCAGCATCACAGCACACTAAACCTTGTCAAGGCAGGAGCTGAAATGCTCTTCAGCAACAGTTATTTTCTGCATGGCCGAGCACCAGTGCAAGGTGGCTGAGGGAGCACTTCAGACTGGGGGGCCTCAGTCTCCTCACTGGAATAATACTGTGTTTTTCCTCCAGCATGTCTCTCACATTTGCTTTAGATCTATCATTTCATTGAATTAACTTGTGTTCATATTAATCAAATACTCCAGACAGGATGGTATGATTTCTAAAGTTGTTTCTGATGGAAAACTGAACAGAATTGTCCCACCTGAATGATTTCTTGTTTTTTCAAGGAGTCTGGTTCTCCGCAGATCAAACACACATAAAAAGGGAGAGAGAGATTGAACAGGGCTAATAGAGTTTCTGGGGGAGGGGAAAGCTGTTTTCTCTCTGACATTTCCTTTGTTCCTACCTGGTCACCAGACTGTAGCATTTTCTGCCTTTGAACATTT
Organism: Zingel zingel; assembly: GCA_023566125.1. NCBI lineage: Eukaryota > Metazoa > Chordata > Actinopteri > Perciformes > Percidae > Zingel > Zingel zingel. The sequence continues at coordinate 17,357,410 of CM042320.1, forward strand.
AAAGAGCTCAGGAAACACCTAATCTGATGGTGCATTTTTTATCATTCATTTGTTTTACATTCACCTTTCAAAGGGAACTGACTGTCTTGTTTTCTGAAAAGTTATTTCAGTAATACTTGCCACAGTAGTTCCAGCTGTCTGCATTTTACACTTCATTGCATCATATCAGACTTCCTGCAGATGTGCCGTCCACTTTACGTGTACACCTGTGGCCTTGCACAGTCAGAATGGATCTCTACTTGTTTGTGAATTCCCATTTAGTAACCTTTTTTTAGATAAGTCACCACATCCTGAACACTCCGCACTTGATGGATTGTTTCCTCTGTTGGTTTTGCCTGTCATTGTGAAACGTTTTGCTATTTTTCATGTTGAGGATTTAGTTTCCTGTTTCTTGGAGAACAATATAGTGCAGTCATGGCACTAAATGTGCAGATATCTTAATATAAACACTGGCATAGAAAAAGAGCGTCCGCATGTGAACAATAAGTTGCATTGATCCTTCAGTAGTTAGGCTCAATTAGCTTTTACATGATAACACTTTAATCAGGGTATTTCTGCTTTAGTATATAGAGGAGAGATAAAGGGAGACAAAGTTGAACAACAAAGTTCTTGAGTTGGCTTTAAACAATGTAGTGAGGATGTGGTCTGTGCTGTAGGTCACTGAGGTGTCAGGATGTCCTTTCATCGCTACAGGACAGCGGACAGTTCACAGCCTCACGCAGAAGCTGAACAGAGAGACATTAGCAGGAAGGTTTGGACGCTGATTTGATCTCTGGAGAGTCAGGCTTTGTGCACTCTCTTGATGGGTCTTTTTTAAAAGTCTTAAAAATTGATAACTAAAAGTTTGTTTTAATATTCATGCTAACATCTCTCTTGAATATCCAACATTTTAAATGACTCTTATCCTCCCTAGGATTCACCAAAGTAAAGAAACATGAAAGAAAGATAATTAAAAGCCTTTTCTCTTTGCGACAGCTGGCCGGAGGTGTGATCTTAGGAGTGGCTCTGTGGCTCCGCCATGACAATAAAACAAGCAAACTCCTCATACTCCAGTTTGAAGGCCAGCAGGCACCAAGCACCTTCTATATCAGTGAGTATACACCATCAACAGTAGAGCTTCACAATCACACCATACATTGTTTGAAAGTGGACTTGAAAACGAGTTCCCCGTGTTTTTATGATTACTGCACATCACTGGATTCATTTTTCATAGTTGGGAAAGCTGTTTATATTTCACGCCTCAGTGCTAAATGTCCATTGAGTCTAGTGGCCTCATTTGGGGTATTTTGACAAAGTACAGCTTACAATATAGTACAATCAACTACAGCAAAACAACAAACTATGGACACAAGAAAATACCATAAACGTCAACTCCTCTTAACAGAGATAGAATATAGTCTTCACAAAATAAGTATTTATTTCAGGGCTACTAATTTGTTCTTGTTAATTTAGCTTTCTGTAAGTTGCTTGGACATCATCTTGTGTCCCAACATTTCCTCACAAGCGTACGTCCTCCTTGAGTTATTATTCCCCTTGTACTCCTTGCTTATTCTGTCCTCATTCCTTGTTCTCCACATGACAAGAAGCTCACTGTTGTGATGAGTTAACTAAAATTCACAGAAAATACATACCTGTCTTTCACACTCAGCTGGAACCATATGAGTCCAGAAATAGTGTGACCTATGAGAAAAGATCAGGAAACAGGACCTGCGTAAATCCGCAGCGTGACTTAAGAGTGGCACAGCCGGCCTCTACACCTCAATGTTTTTACTAAGCTGTCACTCCAATGACCACATACTATAGGTGATGTCCGCTAACACAGATAAATGTTCATGTTTATGACTTTAGCCAGGTTCTTTCAAGAGAGAGGCCAGATGTTTCAGACAGATTTAGAGACATTCTGTATGTGGACTCTGATTGGTCTTTGAGCATGGTGCACACATAAAGCCATCATGTGCCTTCTGTTGCTTGTTCTTTAAAGTATTTGATCCAGGAGTTTTGTATTAATGCAGTGCATCATGCTCTCTATATGTCTTTGTAAAAGTATTGCAAAGATTCAGGAATATGTGTTTCAAGTTTTGCTCACTGCATGAACTAAAGTCATAAATCATGTCTCCGTCCCTGCCCTCAGCAAACCACAGATTGGCCCTAAAACCTACAATACACGATGAATATTTAAACATTTCAAAGGTCCGTCATCTCGGCTTGTTGTGGTTGTGAACTCCAGTGAGCCCATTCATTTACATTTGGGCTCCTGCTGCTCCCCCATACTTACCCCTCAGTAAGTATACAGAGCGAATGCGAGCCCATGCTTTTTATAGAGGAATGGCACACTCGTGATTTTAAAGGCAGTGCGGCAAGAGAGGCCCACCCAAGCGAGATCAAGGGACGGTTTCTTTTTTTTTTTACCCTCCCTTGAACATACGCCCTTACATAATTCAAATAACATTGTACATCTGCACATTACCCTTCAAATTAGAGTTTAGAGTGGATGTTTTTAGCATGCTGGCACACCAAAGTGGTATTTATGTAAGGCTGAAAATACACAATCTCCTGCCTTTTAACCAGCGCCTGAAATCATAATTGGTGGCAGTTGTCAGTAGTCTGGTCTGGTTAGTGCTCCAGCCTCTCATACTGTAGGAGATACAGTAAATGTGAATGTTCAGTTGCTTTACACTGTTTGTATAATGCAGAGCCTTGGCCTGAATGGCTTTTCTGCATTATTTCATACAGTAGCTGAACGATATGAACAAGAAGGTTGCATTTTGGCTAAGCAGGCCATGAAAGAAGGATTTGATAAAGAATGTGTATATCATTGTACCCAAATGAACCCTCACAGCTACTGAAACCTGCTCTGTTGATACTTTAACTGCTTTGTTCTTTTTCCCAAAAAATTCTCCCAAACATCTCCCTCATGAAAATGGCTATAAACAAAGCTCCATGTTTCTTTAAGAAAGCTGTTTATAAAAGTTCAAACCAAAGACGTACACTGGGGCTTCAGCAGCTCTGATTCTCTCTCACTTCAACTGAAAATCAAACTGCTTTCATATTCTGCACGTCATCTAACACTTCAACAGATTTCTACTCTTTAACTGACATTTAATGGAATAGTTCAACATTTGAGTAAATGTGCTTATTCGCTTTCTTGACGAGAGTTTAAGAAAAAAACTGTAAATATGAAGCTACACCTTATCTTAGGTTAGTTTAGCATAAAGACTGAAAACAGGGGGAATCAGCTAGCCTGGCTCTGTCCAAAGGTGTCACAATCTGCCTACCAGCACCTCTAAAGCTCATTAATTAACATGTTACATCTTGTTGGTTTAATCTGTATAAAAGTGTAAAAACGACAAGTTGTGAGCTCTTGAAGTCCTGGTAGGCAGGTTTTGTTACAGCAGCTTTGGAAAAAACAAATCCAGCTGTTTTTCTGTTTTCAGTACACATGCTAAGCTAACTGGCTACTTGCACCAGCTTCATATTTAGCGTACAGACATGAGAGTGGCATCAATCTTCTTTTCTAACTTTTGGCAAGATAGTGAATAAACAATAAACCATATATTACTTTAAACTGCCATCACTGCTTACAGACAAGTGACACTTCAACTATTTACAGTGCCCACTCTTCAGTCATCTTTAAATGGTGAATCATTTTCAAGCTACTGTAAGGTGGGCTACAAACATATTGGGTAATTTAGTATATTTACTGCAGCAGGTCAAATGTTCTCTCTGCCTCTTTTGTTCCAACTCTTTCTGTTAACAAGATGACAGGAGGAAATGTTTATATGGAGCCTTTTTTAATAATTAATCCTCATCTCTTTATCCATTCACACACAAAATTATTGGGTTCATCTCAGTTTATTGGTGTCATGCTCCAACAGTGTGAACATGACTTCCCAGCTCTTTTTAAAGATACTGGATGCGAAAAGTCCAAGTGGGGCTTTTAGCTTGTCTTCCCCTCCCCTTTTCCCCCCTCTAGAGATTACACTGGGAGACAAGAAATAAATGAACTTCCCCGGTGGTATAAAATTGCCCGTCTCCCTTAAAGTCTCAATAGCCTTCAAACCTCAAAGGGTGTTGTCATAGTAATGGAAGGCAGTGGAAATAATGCCTGCTTCGCCGCATTGCTGGGTTACTGTCCATGGTAGCCGTTTCTCACTACAACAAAAACCTGAAAGAGAGGAGGGGGAATAAAGGAGGAGGGTGTCGAGTTGAGACAGACAGAGAAAAAGAGAGGGTAAATGTAAGTATGGGGAAAGATAGTGCGTGATATATGAGGTATAGTGTAAGGTGTTGGAGGCCTTATCTTTTACCGGGTCTGTCTGTCATTTTTAGATCGCTGTGTCAGGCTAGAGCCTATGTGTGTTTTGTTCGTGTGTGAGTAAGAATAGAAAACCCAGAAACAAACTGCTCCCAGGCCATCTTCCTAACAGCAGTGGTGTATGAAAGTATTCACATCCTTTACTTAAGTAAAAGTACCAGTACACTACTTTACACACTGTCAGGTAGTTTATTTCTGTGGTTCTGACTCTATGGTTGGGAATGAAAGTTATCTCGATTATTTAAATTAAATCTTTTGAGAAGTGAAGAGTGGAAATCTCTATTTGGTGGAACTGTTAACAACCTCAGATACCTCTGAAGCATGACATTGAGCCCCAACTAGCCTTTTTGTAAGGGGCCAAAAATGTTTGGGAGCCACTGGTCTATCTCTGACAATGTATTTTATAATTGTATTTTATAAGCTTATTGTGTGTTTAATCGTGTAAAAACATAATCTGAAAAATACTCAAGTTAAGTAAAAGTACCTCAACATTGTGATTGAGTAAATGTATTTGGTTATCTTCCACCAGTGGCTCCCAAACGAATTTTACTTTTAAGGAGTTTTAGTGTTGGAGTTGGGAGGTCACTGTGGATCTGCTGAGGTTATGAGGATGGATTGAAGTCATTAAATTATTCCAAAACAAACTGTAGCTTTTCTGAAATCTCCTTCATGCAATATTGATTTTATTAACTCCTCCCGTTGGAACGGAGCCACTCAACCTCTAACCTCTAACCTCCACTGCACCAACCCTTCCTGTAATCACTCTGATGGAAAGAAAAAGGACCCGATTACAGGAATTTGTATTTTGGCCTACTAATACAGGCTACACATTTATTCCTGACATTTTGAGAAACAGCAGCTGACAAAAAACTCACCTCAAGGTCCATTCAGTAGCTCCATTAGCCAGTAATTAATGCCTTCATGTCACCTTTGTACTCTAAATTAAACTCACCATACAGCTAGTACATTATTTATTTACTTCATTCTGGGTCCTGAATGTTTTCCTTTCAGCTACGTTAAACATAATCCAGACCTGTACTGTAATTGGAGCTTCATTGCTGTCCATTGACCTGCACTGGAGCCTGTTGCACACTCCTGTTTGCCATTAAAAGTCAAGGAAACTGTATTGTTGTTATCACTATGGATAATGGCCAAAAATGTATTTCTTTTAAAGATTAATACATTGCTCAAGCTCTCAGTCAGTACTCTCAGTTCTAGACTCATATATCAGTTTAATCACACAAATATGTGGTGTCTGTGTATTCACATGGTTCCCCCTGGTTCCTGGGTAAGGATAATGCTCGGGGTCAAGGGTCAGTAAGAGGGGGTTTTGTGTGGGGGGGGTGGGGGTGGGGGAAGGGCATTTCCTGGCCTGACAGCTGAACAGATTCAGCTTTCTCTCAGGATCTGGGGTTTGTTTATCTCCATGATGTCAATAATGTCATGTCATCCTACAGGGAAGGCAAGAGAAACATGCAGGAAGTCCATTAGCAAACAGTATATGGATCAATGAATTAAGTCACTGCTCTGACACTGCTGCCCCCTGGTGGTGCTGAGGACACAACACCGCCAAACTACATTTCTTTAAATTGTCATGTAGGATTGACAGATTCCTGTTGTCTCTGTGTTTACAGGTGTGTACATACTGATAGCTGTTGGGGCTGTGATGATGCTCGTGGGCTTCCTCGGTTGTTACGGTGCCATTCAAGAATCTCAGTGCCTGTTGGGAACAGTGAGTATCTCTCTTTTTTTTACTTCTATCAGGAACTCTTTTTCTGTTACTGATACTTTGAGTTTGTTTGAATAAATGAATAATTTCCCTTATTTTATTTCTTTAGTTCTTCTTCTTTTTGGTGATCCTCTTTGCCTGTGAAGTGGCTGCAGCAATGTGGGGTTTCATGAACAGGGACACAGTAAGCAACAAAAACACAAGCCTGCCACTGAATGTTTGATGTTTGCATTGATTTTCCACCTCTGCTCCAGTGAACCTGCTCTGTTTGTTGTTGTGTCACTGAAACACAGATCTCCAAAGAACTGATCAATTTCTATGACTCTGCGTACATCAAAGCTGTGGACGTCTCAGGGACTCCCAGTAAAGACGCTGCCATCAAGGTGCTGGAAGTCTTCCACACTACGGTACGTCATGACGCAAAATCACTTTACAGTTGTTTTGTTATGTGTGTGTGTAAGCGATAGAAATCTATTTTGATCATGTATTTTGTTTCTTTGTTTCCCTTTCAGCTCGACTGCTGTGGTAAAGGAGACGACACAGCTCTCTTCAAACAAGTCGTCGGCACCTTGTGTCCCAGAAAGACTCCAGAAGATTTTCTCAAATCTCAGGTAAACACAAATTCATACTGGAATTCACATGAATGAACACAATACCTGGTTGATAAATGTTGGCAATTGTCTGCCATTGTTAAAATATATTTCAGTGGCTGCAGAATAGACAGGACATATATGATTTATTAGGATCCTTAGAAAGGACACACATACATTTGGGCTTTTATGAAATTTCAACTTTGATTGAAATACTGAACCGAATGCTAAATAAATACAGCTGAATGTGAAACTGTATTTTGATTGACCAGTGTCATAAAGAAAAGGAGGACTGGATGTCAAAAAGGAAATAGCATGGCAACTCCAATGTTTATTAATAGTCTTTATTGTTTTTGTGATTCATTTTAATTTATAGTATAGTATGACAATGTATACCTGTGAGACAATATACTAACATGTTAACATACTAGTTTGACATACAGTTTAAACAGTGATAGATAACACTTTACCATCCCAGGGAGCATTAGGCCATTGTAGACAATGTTTAAATCAATGAGCAGGACTTTTTTTGAAAATATTGGATTTGTATATAGATGTCAGACAGTGGTGTAGTCTGGTGTACTGTACTGTATATATATTGGCCAGAATCTGCCTTTGGGGGGAGGGAGGTCTGGGTGTCCTCCTCCAAGGAAGTTTTGAGTCCTGTATTCGGATACACTTTTATGCACCAATTTACGGTGGAAATATCTTTATTTAGCCTATGAGAAGAAGAAAATAACAGATGACAATTCAAAATATATCAAAAATATAATGGAAAGTATGTTGTTGCATGTCATTGGGCATTTTTAAGTGGGTATATGGAAATCCTGGAGCTTTCCTAGTGGGTATACTGTGTATACCTGTGTATCACGTAGACTGTACCACTGACGTCAGATATTTAATTTACTGGATTAGCCAAAAACAGACATCCCTGTCTGATTAGTTTATCCATTTCTCAATTAATTTTCCAGAAACTTAACTACACACCAAAACCACAGGTTTGGATCAATATGCAATACTTGGTTAACTTTACCCAATGGGCTGTTTATTATTAAGTATTATTAACAATCAGTAACACATAGATACATGTACATGTATGTATTTAAAAAAAGAACAGTTCACAAGTATTCCATATTTACTCTTGGTAATTAATCCAACAGTAATATAAAAACTAACACTGGGTGAAAACAACAAACTGTCTTGGGTGGTTTTCTACCTACAGTATGGGTCATGTTAACCCATTTTTGTGTTGGTGCTCAACTAACCCAAATTACTAATACCAGCTTTTCGACACCTCTTTAGTATTCATGTTGCTGATACAGATTACATAATTAATAGTTCTGAATATTGCGGTTAGAAGCAGCTGATATTTAGCCCCCTTTTTGACAGCTCTCCGTTACATGTGATCCAGTACAGTGTGTGTACAGTGTGAGGGTTAAAGCATTTCTCATTTATCACTGTGGCATGGTTAACGTTTTTATTTCTGCCTCCTCCCAGAGCTGTCACGATAAACTGATTGAGCTGTTCTCGGAGAAGCTCTACCTGATTGGTCTGGCTGCGTTGGTGGTTGCTGTCATCATGGTAAGTTCAAATGTGGATATTTCACTCCACTGTGGTGTGAAAAGGCTCAAATCATGGCCGAACATTTCGCTGAACCTCAACAGCTTTTATCAGCCGTGATAAAAACGTATTGAATTACAATGTTTTGTCCTTTTTCCCTTTAGATCTTCGAGATGATCTTCACCATGGTGCTCTGTTGTGGGATCCGTAACAGCCCTGGAGTATACTAGGAGTCCAACAAGCAACATCAGCTTATAATCAAATTATTTGATTATGTGTTTCTATGCATCGGCTTCTCTTCCTTATTATAACACAACAAGATGGCTAGCTCTCTTTTTTATTCTAGATTAGAAAACACAATTTGTTTTTAATATTGCTATTCCATCAACGCTCTTTCTTACACAATAATGTAGCTTCTCTCAGTCAGATGTTCTTTATTTATCTCACACTTCATATAACTATTTTATACATACGTTATGTTGTGAAATATCTCTCTGAGGTCAAAATGCTGTTTCTGTGGATGTATAAATTGTAAATATACTTGTCATATGTTAATAACACTTAGGAGAGTGCCTGTATTCCCTGATTAATTGTTTGTGTTGCATCTCGCTGCAGTGTTACAGTGTTATAATATAATTTAAACAGCAGAGTTTCAGTGGTCTAATGTAATGTACTGTCTACTCTAATGATCAGGATGACAAGTTAGCCTTTGTGTTGTTCAGTCGACTGTGTGTCTCTTCTTCTTCTTCATGCGTTCTCTCCTTTATTAACTTGTGAAACACCCGTCTTTAAATAAATAATTATGTCTTCTTCTGCAACCTGTTTTAATAATGCTAATAAATGATGTCACCCTTCTTTTTTTTTGGTGGAGCATCCACTACACCGTTGTATCCCAACCTTTAATTTTGCTTGTGACTCCATAAGATGAAGCAATTTCTTCTTCCACGTCTATAAATTGTGATCACTTCAATCAGAGAGGGATTTTCACTTTTTATTATTTTTTAATAAAAAGTGAAATTATTTAGTATTTCATTTGAATAACTTTTTGAGGTCTGAAGAGGTACAAATGTAGTATTTTGCAAAAAAAAGAGAGAGAGAGCAATGAATAGAGAGATGTCAAGAAAATAAAATTATTTTGTGTATCCAAATGAGTAGAGTGAGTTTGAGTTTTTTCTTATTTCCTACAATCATATCGTCACCCACTAGATTCATCTTGTGACCCCTTAAGAGTCCCGGCCCCCAGGTTGTACACTGGTGTTCTTTCAGTGACATTCTTCACTGTGAGATTGTTTTAAATTTAGGACTGAGTTCGGATTTGTTTGTGATACACATACTGTACAAGCTCTCTATTCTACAGTAAGATACTCAATCTGTACAACAATCTCTGTCTTCCCCCCTGATAGTTCACTTTCATTTCAAACCTTCACACAGACCTACAGTATTTTTCGTATGTAACCATAGGGGGGCAGTGTGATATCAACGCCCCTCTTGCTCAATCAGCACAATTCTCCCCTGCAGCACATGTGAATACATTAAAAACTCAACTGACTTGTATTTCTGGTACTTTGGCTGCGGACACACCCAGTACACCCAGTGTTTGTTCTGCCAACAGGTTTACCTTCCCCTCAGAGGACACAACTCTTACCCCCCCCCCCCCCCCCCCCCCGAGCTCAAACATATTTACTTCTTTGTTTATTTGTAGAATCAAACATCATAAATCATAATCGACACACGGTACACAAAAGGAGACCTTTCGTTTTCTCTGTTTCTTCTTTGCTGGACTAAATATTAGAAACGCCTCTCAGTATAACACACTGCAAGTCAAAAGCAGCACAAACTGCAGCCTCCAAAATGATCTTATCACCCTACCTCAGCACCTGACCTCACTAATGATCTTGAGGCTGAATGAGAATGAATCCCTGCAGCGGACAGGTTCAGAAATCTGGTGGAAAATCTTCCCAGAAGAGTGGAGAATGTTACAGCAGAATATTATTGCACAATGCTTTGTAATAAGATGTTCAACAATCATGTATTTACAATAATCAATTGCATATGTTTGATTCAGAATTGAAGTTTGGCAAACAAATAAATCACGTTGTCAAATCAAGATTTAGTCAGCTCGAAACTCAGATCAGTTCTCTGTACCTCTGACCTGGAGAAAGCCACCCACACCTTCATCTCCACCCGCCTCGATTACTACAACTCTTTAGAATCACTCATCATCACTCATCTTGTCTCTGATCTCTCTCCAAGAGTGCTGCAGCAAAGGGTCTTTACCCTAATATCTTGTTTTGGGTCGTGGAGACTCTGGGCTCTCTTCAACTACTCAAAAAAACATACTTAACATTGATTCCCCCCCCCCCCCCCCCCCCCCCCCAACTCTTCCTAATTTTAAGAGAAATAGGGACAGAAAAATAAGTTTCAGAGATTACCACAGACAGACAGACAGACAGTTGACTCCTGACGCATGAAATAGGCAGAGCAACCAAGGGTGTCACTTTCACTCTCTGATGCAATCACTTTCTCTGACGCACACACACACACACACACACACACACACACACACACACACACACACACACACACACACATACACACTGATCTAAGTCAGTGTCGCTTCTCTGAACTGGGCTAGGAACAGCTGCTCTGATGTTCTGACTCATCAATAAAGTGTTGCAAAATCCTGAAGAAAATCTGCACAGATGTAGAATCACACACCATAAATAAAACGTATTGTGCAAACTTATAATACAAAACTTCTCCTCACTTCCCCAGAACAGTTTTGGGTAGAAATGCAAAAACACAACTAAACAGCTTAATTCAACTTTGTCTTTTCGGACTGGTCCTGGCTGTTACTGTCAGACTGTCTGCCTGCCCCTCTGCACACACCCTGTGGTGGCCTCATCTACTTTGACTCATCTCTTTGTTTTGTGTATGCTCTGCATTTAACTGCAATGTAAAAGGGTAATTGTTAATTTCTGGGCGGTGACTGTGACTATAACTTTTAGTACTTTCTAATATCCCACCAGATCAGATCACCTTGTTAGATGAGCAGGTACACTTCACCAGAGAGTAGAACATCTACAATCAACACAGCATCAATGGTAATGGTAAGTGAAAATCTGTGATTTGTTTTTAATATTTATACCAGATTAATTTATTTAATTTCTTTTTGAATTATAATGTAAATTTCATTTCACTGAGAACGTTTGTCACTGTCTCAGACTCACTGAGACATAGCGCCTGCGTGTGAAGCTGTGTTTGATTGTTTGTATTTACAAACATGCTGTGACAACCAAGGTGAAGTCAGTGTAAAGAGAATAGGAAGGAGTTTAAAGAAATATGTGCAAAAGTGAAAGATGATTTTTTTTTCAGGTAGATGAAGATAAGGATGCTTCTATACATATCTCCTTCTGCATCTATTTCCATGTGAACCTGTCGCCTTTGATCTGCTTTGGAGGGAAATTATTGGCTGCTTGAAAAACCTTTAGACAGGCTGCGGTTTATCTTTTTTTGCTCAGATGCACCTAAACAAAGGAAGGCAGTCAGGAAATAAAGCATTTACAGTAGATACGTTTATTTACTTAAATCCAATTCATATGGGCTGCAGTGACTCACAGTTGCCAAGTTGCTCAAATAAAACAAACCAGATAAAACTAAGGTGTGGCTCCCCCTTAATAATAGAGTGAGCCTGTGGCACACCTTGTAACTTCCCTCCATTCATACTCAGTATCATTTGCAAGATTGAACTTGAACTTACTTATCAGGCCAATTTGTGAAAACATCGGGGACAAAACTTACTGAAGTGTAAGGGATATACATGTATTAACCTACTTATTACATATTGAAGAGGAACAGCAATATCCCTGTTTAATTAACCAATAAATAAAACTGTTTTTGCAAAATGAAACAGACAGTGGTGGAAGAAGTACTGTGTGAAAACACTCTACTAAAGGTTGTAGTAAAAGTACATAAGTATTACATCAAAATAATCTTAAAGTGCCAAAAGTAAAAATACTCATTATGCAAAAAGGCCCATTTGCAATTAGAGATGCATTACTGTGTTTATCACTTCAATGTTGCAGCTAGTACTAGTTAAAACTATCTTATAAACGGCTGGGTGTCTTTAATTTAAAGTTAAATTAATCTATTATAATATATCTAATTTATTAGTTGATTTATATGTTGTATTATTAATAATAATGTGAATCTGAAAAGTAACAAGTAACTAATGTTGTCAAATAAATGTAGTAGAGTAGAAGTAACCTATAAAGAGGCATAAATGGAAATACTCAATTAAAGTACCTCAGTATTGTACTTCAGTACAGTACTTAATTATATTTAGTTAGTTACTTTCCACCACTGTAAACAACAGTGGATGACATGTGGCATCATTGTGTTAATGAATGAATGGCCCAGTCACATTTAAGCCAATTATTCTTTTAAATATGACTCCACTGACCACAAACATGGAGCTGTTAGACAGGACGGAATCATTGACAGTTATTTGGTTTAGTCAAACTGCTACATGCTGTTTAACGCCTCTCGAGATAGATCTTTGCTTGTATTTTAATGTTGACATAACTGTAAGCTAATGTATTCAAATTACATTTAAAACATTTTTAACATGAAGTTAAAACATGTTTGTGCATTGTTTTCAGATCGTCTGCCATACAGGTAATGCAAGGGGGAATGTACGAATGAAAACGTAATGAATACTGCGTGAGAAAGTTGTTTCAGAGATTAATATTTATGCCATATTCAGGTCTTTTCCAGTTATAAAAATATTTTGAAATCCAGTTATGGCCTACTTTTAATTTCTAGTTGAGCACTCTGTTGGAGATGCGACCATAAATGCTAAACTAAATAGTAAAAATAAAAACGTTTAGCTGACTGAAATGTAAGTAAATCAACACTTTGGAGAAAGTGTGGAAGGCAGAAAACGGGTTTCTGAGTGGACTAATTACACGGCTTTAAAATAGTCAATAAGAGAGAGTTAATCCAGAGGGAGGCAGTAATGCAACGTTAAAGATGCCAACTGCCGTTAAACGTTAAAGAAGAAGAAGAAGAAGAAGAGCACCTGTATGAGTCAGGTACGGTGATCTGGGCTCACTAACTCCACCTCCTGCTGCTGTGCAGCTCTGCCCTCTCTGAGCGCCTCTCACACACTTTCAGCTGCGCGAACAACCTGTCAACACGCTGCTTTTGTTCTAGCGCTCTACTCGCGTCTCGCTTAACTTCTCACCATGAGTGTCATAGCCTCAGAGAGCGTGTTTTTGTCCGCTTTACAGCCCAACACCTCGGTCACCACCTATGGACTCCCGTCTGAGATCCACCTCGGGAACGGCGGGACCATGTCGGACGAAATGGCCCGAACGCGGCGTGTCCAACAGCAGGTCCAGATGAGACTGGCGGAGAAGTCCACACTTCCGCGTCAAAATGGATCAGCCGCACACTACGCCATGTCAGGTACACACCAACATGTATCTTTAATCACTTACCTAAGGAACTGCAAGGGCCCGCTTTATGTTCTGCTCAATGACAGTATTCGGTGTGAAGAACGCGCAGTAAGCATGATTTGGGCTCAGTGAGGGACTGCTGAAGCTAAAACCACTCCGAGTTTACAGGCACAGGTAACAGGTGTCTGATTCTGACAATAGTGCTGAGTTTATAGCCTGATAATTGACCACATATTTGTGCTATAGAGGGGGAATTGAAGCTTTTATTTTACCTGTCAGACCTCTAAATAACTGAAATAAGACTTTGGGTTCGGTTGTTTTTGGATTGGGCTCCAGTGAGGAGCTGTTATATTAAGTATCAAACACTGGATGTCCCATAGAGAAAAACTTGATATATTCCTGATTATATTTACAAAAAAATGTAAAACCCCTCCAGGGTTCCTTCTCAGTTTTTGAATCACACCACACAAGCATATTAATAGCCTAGATTGTAAACATGGAGATAACTAACAAGCAGGCCCGCCATTAGGAATTATAGAAAGGGGGACAACATATTCACACCCACTCCAGCACCATAGACCTTTGTCAGATTTGTCAGTTTAAAACCCAAATATATTCAGCTTACTATCATGAAAACAAATAAAACCAGATAATATTCACACGAAAGAGGCTGAACCAGTGAACTTTTGCCTTTAAAAAAAAAAGAAAGAACTTAATCCAATTTAAAAATAGTGAACAATAGGTTTTCTGTTGTCCGACAAATTGATTATTCGACTAATCGTTTCAGCTCTAGAGGTTACCAAAAGTTAGTTCCTCTTTTATTTATTTTAATGGAACCAATTTCATAAATCCCCCAAAGTGACTCATGCATTATACACCTGGTATGTGTGTGTGCATTCCTGTAGATATGTTTCTTGTCAGCTCATTAGGGAATTTGTTAGCAGATAAACGTGAAGCTGAATCCTCTGCAGCGATCTTAGATCGCTGTGTGCAGTGTACCAGCACATTAGAAAGGGTTAATGTGTAACCGGCTCAAACAAGCGCTGCTTTCATGGACTTCCCTGATAGCAGACCAAGGTGAAAGCCTCCCTTTGTGGGATTGGGTTTCAGGTCTTACTCAGCTTTAAAAGGGTTAGGGTTGAAGAGATACCTGGGAGATGACGGTGTTGTGAGAACCAGCTGTTGTGTCGTCTGTTCAAAGATGTCGTATTGAGTCTGAGTCGTCTTGGCACACAGTCAGTCAGTCAAGGTGGGGTAGTTATGTGAGCAGCAGTGAGACTCCCACAGCGGAAATGAAAGGCTTCCAGTAGAGCTGTGAATTAGTTTACTCCATTGTTATGACACATTTGATAATTTGATGAGGTTAAGGAACTGAACTAGTGCTCATGTAGGGCTACACATGGATGGACACATAAATATGGTGACTAAAACTTGTGCACCTGGTTGATGCATTAAGACATTCCTTCACATCCCATAATGCATTGTGTTCCCTAGGAGTGGGGGGGAAATCGATACAGCATAGAATTGTGATATTTTCCGTGGCAATATTGTTTCGATACACTGACACCAAGTATCAATCTTTTATTATATAAATTGCACATGAGATTTTAACTTCTTGGTATAAAAAAGGTAATACATTGCAATATGTTTCAGAATATTGCAATGTGTTTAAAATTGCAATAATATCGTAATGGGACATAAGTATTGTGACAATATGGTATCGTGGGGCTTCTGGTGATTCCCTACCTTTAGTGTTCCAACAAACTACATGGAGCAGGTAGATGCTAGAGATCATACTCACCGAGGCAGCAGCTCAACATCACTTCTTAGTTTTATAACCCTTTTAAAATTCTGGTTTGAGCGGTACCCTGTGGCGCCAACAGTACCTGCCTCAAGAGAAAAGTATTCTTGTCTGCTAAATGAGTCACTGTCTGGTTTACCACCATTATATTTGTCAAACAATTCAGTAAAACATGGCCATACTGCATGAAAATATAGGCCAAACATGATGTGTTACACTGTTATCTCTGCCTGTCCTTTGCCCTGGGCTTTGCCGGGAGATAAACACACATACAATAAAATGTTGCCATGTCATATTCATCGTCTTTTGAAACCTGTACAAGAGGGGGAGAGAATTCCTGACAACACAATAGTGAATGCTGCAATTTCAGTGGGTTGTGGCTTCAGAGGAGAGGAAAACCCCTAGAGGATTCTGCAAGAAAAGCCTACTCTTCTGTATTTAAATGCTGCAACAATTGTGCATGATTGGTGTTCACAGGTATGCAAGTCTCAGCAGAAAGTGAAAGCAGAAAAGAAAATTTTACGTTAAAGTATAGTCTTTATGACCAGAACACAACGTTCAGTTTCCAGGGTGTGTTTTCCGTGAGGTGCAAAGGTCTGATGGGCGTCGCCGAGGTTGGGCTGGGGCAGGTGCCATGGGCGTGTGTGTGTGTGTGTGTGTGTGTGTGTGTGTGTGTGTGTGTGTGTGTGTGTGTGTGTGTGTGTGTGTGTGTGTGTGTGTGTGTGTGTGTGTGTGTGTGTGTGTGTGTGTGTGTGTGTGTGTGTGTGTGTGTGTGTGTGTGTGTGTGTGTGTGTGTGTGTGTGTGTGTGTGTGTGTGTGTGTGTGTGTGTGTGTGTTCTATAGAAATGAAGCTTGAAGGCTTTCCACTCTGTTCACATGGGGAATGTAAAACCTACAACATACAAACATGTACAATACACTTACACATACAAAAATCTTTGTTTTTTTTAATGTTTCCTCAAAATTATTTTGTTATTTTTCTTTTTTAGTTGCCGTCTGAGGTCATTACATTTTGGTTCCCTCAAGCAAAGGAAATAGTTTTGAATCATGATCAGTGCAGCTTGGTTTTAATACTGATCACTACTGTAGCTTGAGCATCATGTCAGAACATGTTGCAGATCTTCAAACGCTACTCTGCTGGTTACCTTTTTAGCCATGCTAGCAGTGTGGCTCTACGAATATCTCAACAACTAATGAATGTATTACAGTGACATTTTGTACAGATGTTCATGGTCCCCAGAGGATGAATCCTACTGACTTTGGTGATTCCCTGACTTTTCCTCTAGTGCCACCATGATGTTGACATTTTAGTTTTTTTGTAGATATTTCTGTCCCCATGAGGATAATTTGTAATAACTTTGGTGATCCCTAAACTGTTAACAAATGTTAGCATGCCAACACACTAAACTAAGACGTGTCAGCATTTAGCTCAGAGCCGCTAGAATGGCTGTAGTCGTTTTATTGTTAGTTTGAATCACTGCGTCGTACCTGGAACAACATATGACTTCCTAAAAGTCTGTTTCAGTCTTCCTGAAAGTAAATGACGGGATGTACAATTAATTCCTAATGATGAGAAATTGTATAAACATAATTACACACATAGATACATACAGTATAATTAATAGGGTTTTGGCACTTTTTGGGACTTGCCTGCTATCACATTCACCACTCACCTGTCGGGTAACTCTGTATTCTGGTTTGAGAGCAAAACATTTGCACTCTGCGCTGAGGGAGCCGAGAGTGTCTTTGTGTGTCAGATGTTAACTGTTCACTCTGAGTGAAGGGTAACCAGAGACAACAGGTCTGGTGACTGGTCGGGTCCTGCTGTTACAGACTGTATGTGCAATCGAAAGTTCAGTCTTCAGTGAAACAGGAAACTTGCTATTCAAATTGTGTCTTTCATGCAAATCATTGTTGTAAATTAAAGAGTTAGACCTCGATATAGCTGTCATGATGTGATTAAATCTACCTCCACTGTGCCATTTGTTACCTACCCTCTTTACTTTGAATGTTGCCATGTTAACATGTTAAGTCTTCCACACAAAAAAGTCAGTCTCAATTATATTTAAATAAACTTATATGAGTAACGATGGATTAAAAAAACAACAACCCAAAGAAATGTGGGTTTTAATTTGGAAACAAGCTTGTAAAAGTAAACAGGATTACGTTTTCATTGTTTCCATGATTGTAATGTTATGTGCAGTAACACCACCAAAGGTCAGGCTTGACTTGATGCTGTATTATTTATGTATGTGACAGAGCTCAATGATCAGTTGACACAACAAACACCATTCAACGTGTTATTCCTGTCAGGTATTGCCGGGACAGCTAACGTTGTTCTGCTTCTACATGATTACAAAACAACATTAATCAGTGTTTTGAGAAATTTAAAATGATGGAAGAATAAATGATGAATTAAATAAAACATCCTACATTTATCATTACTGAAAGGTGACCTCACAACAAGTGTAATATCTGTCAGCTGAGTCTACTTTCAGAGTAAAAACAAACTCCTTCCTTGCAAAAAGTGAAAATATTTCAATACATTTCAGCAAAAGTGTACTCAGAACAAAAGATGAACAGAGTAGCTTTAACATAACATGCAGATATGTGGCTAACATATTTCAAGCTCAACGAGATTTTTGCAATTAAACAGCTTCCAGTTGTCTTTGTGTTGTTTTTAATATCATAAAATCCCCATAAATGCTGATTAGTTAAGTAACTTTTTAGCTAAATGCCATCCCAAGAGGTCACAAATAGACTTAGAAGTGCTTGTTCTTAAGCACTGTATCATTCCTACTGTTAATACTAGCTGTTAAAAAAACTTTCTAATTTTGTTTTAAGATAAACTTGGAAAAACTGTGAACCTATTCTTTATGAATAGATATGTTACCATTGGGAAAAGGTAATACAATTACAAACTGTTCACTGTATGTTTTTAATTAATAGTTTAGGATGTACTGTATCAAAAAAAAGGTGGAAACCAGTTTTAAGTCTTCAGGAAAGGATATCAATGTGATATTATATGTGGTATTTATCTGTTATTCTGCTTCCTTCCAGACTACGGTGGCTCTTCAACAATGAAATATCAGACCTACAACCCAAACTACAGCTCTAAATCCTACGTGTACTCAGGCTCCAGAACAATGGTAAGTGCTACATCATGATCTCACTGTTTTAGTGTGTATTCACACCTATCACAGAAATATTGCATTGATCATGTTATGTGTCATTTAACTTGATATTCTAATACCACAAACACTGTCACTGACCCTCTGCTGCTGCCACAGTGGGTCACCAAGGACGCAGCATGTGTGGTATTTCACAGTGCGCCGTGATGAGATCAGCACAGGGTTTTCAAGTCCACGCTCTAGATTCCTCCATTTTAGTGATTCAACAGCAAGACACTGGCTTTGTGCCACAGATGTTTGAGCTCCAAGCTTAAGAGAGACCTGAAGTTGCATTTTAGACTCCATCATGCTTTTATATTTGAGTCAATAATGTTGCCCTCCTCTCCTAAATGAATGTATTTTTATGTAAGAAATGGAAATGAATGTGACAAAATACTTAGGGCATGACCTTTTATTTCCCTGTGACCAAATTTAGAAACCATGTTTGTCGATATGCTGTGACTCACAACAAATAGAAGAATAAAAAAAGTAACTGTCGTTATACCTGTGACTGTAACAGTTACTCTTTTCCTCATCCTCAGGGTCCGCGCATATCCCAGCGGTCGGGCTTTAGCGGCCAGTCTGCTGGCCCAGACCTGGCACAGATGCACAGGATCAGTGTCGGGGGTGGAATGGGTGGGGGTGGGGGTGGTGGTGGTGGTGGTGGTGGTGGTGGTGGTGTTGTTGTTGGTGGTGGTGGTGGTGGTTTTTATCGTGAAGACATACGCATGGGCGGCTACCAAGGAATTGCCAGGCAACCGAGCCGAATGGACCCAGAGACCCTCTCCTTACATGCAGTGCGGCAGCACACAGCACAGGCAAATCCCTGGATGATGGATGGCAGCGATGCTGGCAGCATGATCTCCGAGCGTGACGCCACCATCGGCCGCCAGTACGCTCAGAGCGTAAACAACGGCTACACCAGCCAGGTGAGGCAAGGAGGAGGCACCATGACCTTTACGTCACCCATGCGGCGATCGCTTAGTGGCACACTTTCCCGCGGCGGAGGGATGGCAGTAGGAGATGCTGAGATCATCCAGCAACCATCCTTCAAAGGCCCAGCCCACCGCACCATCAACAGGATTACAAACCGAAACCGGATGAGCATCGGCTCCACTTCTGGGCACCAGATTTCCTCAGGTGGAAGCACCTATGGTGGAGGCGGGGACAGAGTGGACAGAGGGTTCATCACATCCGGAGTGTCCTCTGCTTCCCAGGGGAACGTAATGCAGCGTCAGGGCACCATGTCCCGTGCCATGTCAGTCAAAAGCATGCAGAGTGTGGGCAGGGGCATGGACATCTACAATGGGCAGATGGATATGGGAGCCAGCATGGGCAACCTCAGCGGGTGAGAAGCTCACATGACAACAAAGTCACCCATTATTTCTGTTCACATTCACAATAATGCTGTTTTTTTTGTTTGTCTGTTTTTCATTGTCCAAAAACAACTGAAAACACATCAATGAGCCACACCTTTGCTCTGATTGACCTGTCCCTTTGTTACGATTAACATGGTCATGTAGTTTATCTTAAATCCACTCACACATACCGTCCTGCTGCCTTAAATCCTCACTAGTGCTTCAAATATGTATTAATCTGCTGCTGAAAATATTTGCAAGCAATTGCTTTACTTACTCCAGTTTGAGTATTGTTTGCCAAAAACTACAGTGTTTAGTTGTTTTATGAAATAATTGAGCAATTGTCATCTAAGCTCTATGTCTTTAATAGGCACAAATGGGTTTGGGGCTGACAACCACAGACAGGGTAGGGTGGTCAGAAAGTATTAAGAGATGGTCTAACACATTATTGGTTTCAATCTCTTCATGGGATTTCTTGACAATAAGAAAAATATAGAATAATGCCAGGCCAGCCTTATCCTTTAATTAGGTCATAATACACAATGACAGAGATGATGCTGTAGTCATTCTGGTGACTCAGTCTGTCGTATTTTTCCTCAACGTCAGTAATATTTTGGTGAATGTGATACACCAGTATGATTTAGTCACAACTTTCATGTGTCACAAGGTTTTATGTGAGGGAGTGTGTGGTGTGAACAGTGTATTTCATAAGAGCTGTGGATTGGGAGGAGGTTCCATAGTGGCAGGACTGGTTTTGGGTGTGGCAGATCCGTTTCAGGCCTCGCATTTCACACATCCCACAGCGTGTGGTTAGCCAAAATTCTGCAGACAAGAAACAAATCATCTATGAATAATTACTGTTGCCTTCTCATTCAAACATCCAAAAGACTCCCATACATAACAGACTAATGACATCATTAAAATGTTTTATATTCTTTGGTTAAATTTGTTAATTTGCTCCTTCACTAGGATCACCTCCTTGGACATGCCCACAGCAGTGCAAAATCTGAGAGAGCCCGACCATGATCTGCAGGTCCTGGGTGCCGCCTACATTCAACATGAGTGTTACAATGACAACGATGCCAAAAACGAGGTACTTCAAACTAGTTAAATATGTGGTTAGAATTCCTCAGTGTCTTTCCTCTTTGCAATCCCTTATTGAGAAACTCAGTCAGAAAAGTGGAGGCGTTATTTCTGGTGACATAAAGTAGCTTCAGTTTTGCTTCTGTTCTGGTGTGCTCCAGCTGTTCCGCATGATGGTCCATTTTTATCACAGCTATAAACGTACCTGGACCACGCCCTGCATAGGTGTTGAATGGCACACACACACACACACACACACACACACACACACACACACACACTGTAATTTAACAAATTACCTGAGAGAATATTAAGCTTTTGTGTTTGCTTTTGAATGTGGACA
The DNA here is from genome assembly GCA_023566125.1 of Zingel zingel. Taxonomy (NCBI): domain Eukaryota; kingdom Metazoa; phylum Chordata; class Actinopteri; order Perciformes; family Percidae; genus Zingel; species Zingel zingel. The sequence continues at coordinate 17,378,818 of CM042320.1, forward strand.
CAGTTGTGATGGATCTCAGGTTATCAGGTAGTTTGTTCCAGAGAGCAGGACCACAGTAACTGAAGGCCCCCTCACCAGACCTGGACTTGATTTAGGTTAGAACTAGGAAGACCTCTGCCTGATGACCTGAGAGGCCTGATGGGGTTGTGATCAGTGATGTGACTGACAGACTTATGTGAAAGACATCTCAGTCGTTGCCCTGTGCTTTTAGCATGTTGAAGTTATTTTCAGCTCTGAGGATACAGTCTCTGGTGAGCTGATTTGGAATCAGTGTTTAATGAGTTTAATGAAAAGAGATCCAGATGATTTTATATTAAAAGAAATAGTTTGACATTTTGAGCAATACACTTGTTCGCTTTCTTGCTGAGAGTTAGATGAGAATAATGATACCACTCTCCCTGTTTGTATGGTAAATCTGAAGTTACAGCCAGCATCCTGTTAGCTTAGCTCAGCATAAAGACTGAAAACAGAGGGAAACATCAATCCTGGCTCTGTCCAAAGGTTACAAGAATTTGGCAACTCTAGGGGTGACAGCAATGCATTCCTATGCACCATGGATCCAACCCTGGGTCACTCAGAATAAAAATGAGACTGCACGAATTCTTCGATTGAAAGTTAAAGTTAGAATAATTTCAAAGATGCTCTATTCACATAACCATTCTACACATAGGGGCTTTAAACATTCTACGCTTTGATCAATGAGAACTGTTTATATTTAGTGTCCTAAGCTAACAAAAAACCTTGAATCACCTAACCATTGGAGAAAATGGAGTTACCAAAAAATTAAATATCATAAGCAGATTTTTTTTCCCCACCACCCTGTCTCTAGGTGCGTCGCTTGAAGGGTATTGGTGAGCTGGTGAAGCTGTTCAACTGCGATAACCAGGAAGTACAGCGGTACGCCACTGGTGCCACACGCAACCTCATCTATGAGAACATGGACAACAAGGTGGCCCTGATCGAGGAGGGCGGCATCCCACAGCTTGTCGACGCACTTAAGGAGCCCGACGACGAGCTCCACAAAAACATCACTGGTAGGAAATTCCCGATTGCAATCATTTTAAATAAAAAACATGACATAGTGATCTCAGACTGCTTGTTTTGGACTTTTGCCTTTGAGTAGAAAATTATGCAGATCAGTTAGTCACAATATTCGGATGCAACATGATCTTGGCAGTGGTGTCCTTGGAATTCTTCGAGCCTACAGTAGCCTTTGAAATTGATATTATTCTGCAACCGTACAAATAGGAGGACACTTTTACGAGAATCCACAGATTAAAAGCATTTACTGTAACTAAATTATAGTTTGAAATGTAAGAAACAGTATTCTTTCACACAATAGAGTGGTGTTGGTTTTTTTGGTCTGTTGGCTGTTCACAGTTCTAGTCTAAATAAGTTGTTTTCCTTCAGTACTCATCCATTCTCAAAAATTCATCAGCTGTCATTCACAATTATCTGTCATCAGTGGCAGTCATGCTTTCTCATTAAATTAACGCTGATTGGAAATTGAGAAAACAGATGTTGCAACTCCAACTTCATACTGTAGTGTAGCGATTTGTAGACATTGCAGTGTGTCTGAGAGTGCACAGAGTATGAGGTAGGGCTGCCGACTTTTCTACACGGTGTGTGAAGAGGGGGGATAAGGGAATGTGAGGGAGTTGTCTGGTCCTGTGGACTCACAGTATGTCGGCAACTCCCTTTTATGATGAGCGATGGCCTTGTCACTCTATCCTTTGAGCGGTTACACCTTGATTTGTAAGTTTTGGGTTGCTAAAAAAACTCTTGTTGGTGTGAAAAATAACAGAGCAACTGTACCTGGGCGCCTTTTTCTGGGCAGTTTGCCAAAATGTGACACACAGGGTCTTATAGTGCCAAATAATGTTTTATATTTACTGCCATTTGAGTTTTCTTTCATACGTTTTGAAAGGAATTTTATATGTCCCAAGTTTAACATTTTGTGAAATACACTTATTTGCTTTCTCGCAGAGAGTTCAATAAGAAGATCCATACCACTTACTGTACATGTGTGAGTGGTTTCAATCTTCTCATCTAACTGTCGGCAAGAAAGCGACTAAGCCTATTTCCCAAAATGTTGAACTATTTCTATAAAACTGAGGTTACTGTAAAACATCCAGGTTGCGAAATAAAACATTAAAGAAGCTGCAGCAATATGCAAAATAAAGCATAAATGCCTTTATGCTGACTGTCCCCTGGTGTACATGTGTGCAGGTATCCTGTGGAACCTTTCATCTAAAGACAACCTGAAGGAGAAACTGGCCAGGGAGACACTTCCTGAGCTGACTGACAAGATCCTGATCCCTCTGTCAGGCAGCAGAGAGTCCGAGGCCCTCCAGCAGACGCCCTCTGAGGCAGACATCTTCTACAACACCACAGGATGCCTCAGGTGCGTCTCGCTTATCTGTGTCTTCTCTCTGTGGTTGCAGCATGCTCCTTTGTTACAATATATCTCTTCCTGGTTCACCATGCATGCCTTTTCTCCCATTACCTCATTTTCTTTTTGGGGAACTTGTTCTGGCAGGACACTCCAACTCACGTGGCAGCTTTCACCACACCCATTAATGTTGTTTCACAAAAAACTTCAGACTCCAGTTGCTTTGGCTCTGTTTATGTGCACCCTTGAGGTTTTTTTTATCTCCATATTTATTGTCATTTGGGGGATATTTGCAATGCTCCCTGCATGGAATTTATCATGCTGCACAGTGCCAGGAGTGGAAACTCACTCCCAAGCCAAACTGTACTGCCATCTCTAGTAAAAGTAATCACATGCATGGTTCCTGACTGCATTTCACCTAAAATAGCTCTCTGACCCCTCAATTGCTCTTTGTGTGCTCAGGAATATGAGCTCTGTAAACGAGAAGACCCGCCAGCTGATGAGAGAAACACATGGACTGGTGGACTCTTTAGTGGGCTACATCAAGACCTCCCTTGATGAAAACAAGGCAGAAGACAAGGTGAGACGAGAGGTGATGGAGCTGAATCTAAGCTGCTGTTTCTGTTCAACCCAATGCTTTTGTATTCATTTGCCACTGTGTGTGCATTTATTCTTAGGGGGTGGAAAATGCAGTTTGTGTCTTGAGGAACCTCTCCTACCAGATCTATAGTGAGATGCCTCCATCTGCTATGATGCGCCTGGAAGGACCAACCAGAGCTCAGGCCTCAGGAAAGGGCGACGCCATTGGTTGCTTTACACCTCAGAGCCGGAAAGCCAAAAATGTACGCACACGTAAGATTTACCCATCAGCATTTTGTGCGCACGGACCGGATTCATCCGTTTCAACAATGTCTTCTTGTGTCTTCCTTCCCTCCGACAGAGCAAGAACCAGGATCTCTCCACTTTCACCGAGGTGGCTCGGGTGCCAAAGGGCGTGGAGTGGCTGTGGCACCCACAGATAGTGGGGATGTACAACCGTGTGCTGCATCAGTGTGAGATCAACTCCACCACCCGCGAGGCTGCTGCCGGAGCCCTGCAGAACATCACAGCTGGAGACAAGAGGGTAAGCAGCATATTCATCAGCATTCAAATGCAACAATCTTAAGTTTATATGTATGTAGCATAAGTTGATATGCCCCATACAGCATTTAAATGGTCTCTCTCTCTTTGTCCTGCAGTGGGCATCAGTGCTGAGCCGGGTGGCTCTGGAGCAGGAGCGCATGCTGCCAGTGCTGCTGGACCTCCTGCGTACCAACAATGACCTGGAGCTGCGTTCTCTCACAGGCTTCCTCCGTAATCTGTCCCGCCATTCCAGGGATAAGAATGACATGGGTCAGTCTTTCTTTTTCTTATCGATAATGCAATGCCTTTTGAGTTACTTGTTAATACGAATAACCAATTTACAGTTGTAAAATGTGTTGTTTTATCACATTTGAGACAAACTCCAGTAATTGGTGCATTGTGAGATGACACCCTCTCACCAGTGTTGCGTCTCAATGTAAATGTTGAAACGTCTATGCCACTGAATTTAGCATTTTAAATATTTACTTTGAAAAGCTTTTAACTGAATGTATGTGGTTTGACATTTCCTTCTTTGAAAGTTTTTTTTTTTGTTAGGTCAGTTTTAAGTTGAAGTGCAAATTCAAAACTTTATTGTAGGTATTTCTTTTACAGATGTCTAAATGTCGGTTTAGACATTTAGATCAAATAAGTCAAATTCGGATTGAATGATTCAAGTCAATAAAATCTGGTTGCTCAAACTCGTTTGGGTAAACTTAAGGTGAAATTCAAACTTGAACATCTGGTACACCCAGGGTAAGCAAATAAAGCCTAAATGGAATCAATCAATTGTCTGTCTATAACATTTAATATTTTGTGTAAAACAAAAAAATACGGAAAATCTCTTATGTGAAATAACCAAACTGATTGAAGTTGCAGGATCCCATTGCTCACAGGAATTATTTGATTGTAAAAATAAGTTTTAAACTATTATAAATATTAATCCTAACAAGACTTATTGTTTTTTTTTTAAGCCACAAAGGTGGTGAACAACCTGGTGAACAAGCTGCCTGACGATGGAAACAAGAAGGATCCCTCCAGCGAGGTGGTGGTCAACATCTGTGGTGTTCTCAATAATTTGGTGACCAGCAGCACTTTAGCTGCAAGAGACATCACCTTCTTTGATGGCCTGCCAAAACTGGTCGGCATCAAGAACTCACATGACAACAGGTGAGTGGTTTGTGATTAAACACACTTTATGTTTAATGTGTACTTAGCCTGATACAGACATTTGCATAACATTTAATATTGAATGTGTCACATAATAGTGCAGCCTGTCTTCTCACACAAGGTTCTTCATACCGAGCGCTAACCTTGGATGAATCTTTTTTTTTTTTCTAGCTCTGGAAAGATAAAAGCAGCCAAAGCAGCAGCCACAGTTCTCAGCAATATGTTCCAGTACAAGAAACTGCACAAAAACTACAAAGAGGTAAGAGACTTAAAAGGAGCTCCACATGATTGATGATAGAGTAGCCAAAAAACTAAACAAATCAATAATGTATCAAAGATAATGCGTCAGTTTTGAAAATTCTTTTTTCTAATCGTCTATCGCAAGTTTGAGCAGTTTTTAAGTGTCAATCACATCCATTCAGATGCCTTAAAAAGGATCTAATTATGAATTTTATGATTAAAGTTATTGTGATATCAAACTATAAAATCACACAGTAGCAGATTTTAAAAATGAATAAGGATGTTGAAACTCCGAAAGCACAGATCGCACTGTTATAAAAAAACGTTAAGCATTACCAACTTATATTAATGTATCAATCAATCAATCAATCAATCAAACTTTATTTATAGAGCACTTTAAAACAACCAAAGATGACCAAAGTGCTGTACAGAAGACTAAAGAAAGACATAAAGTACATAACTCACACAGGCATAAAATACAAACCGAATACAAATAAAACAAGTTAAGAGGTATAAAACAAGAAAAGACAGCCATACAGTAAAACAATAAAATCAAAATGTCAACATCTGGTGTCAAAGGCCAAGGATATAAAGTATAGTATGACTATACTGGACTTAATAAGGGACTTAAACATATTCTTCTCACACATTATAGTGCTTTTTAATTCAGTATAAAAGATATTAAAAAAACACAAGTAAAACATGACCAACTTAATTTGCGCACATTTTTTTTGACGACAATGCCCTCAGTTCAGTACAAAACAATCTCTTTTTCAAGAGTCTCCTGTCCTTTAAAATAGCAAGAACAACAAGTTAGATTTTGTATGTCGAGTGCCACACTAAAGCCAAAGCTCTCTCTTCGTGGAGCCCCACCCCTCATTGTGTGTGTGTGTGTGACCGAGTACATTCCTCTCTCTCTCTCTCTCTCTCTCTCTCTCTCTCTCTCTCTCTCTCTCTCTCTCTCTCTCTCTCTCTCTCTCTCTCTAAAATTCCCTCGTTTATTGGGAGGTGCATGTTTTTAAAACATATATAAGTCTGACAGTTCCCACTGCTGCTCTTTCACCACACACACCCACTCAGGCGCGTCCTCGTCTTTGGCAGGACCAGGTACTGTAGGTTTACTGCCTTTTGCAGATCACGACTTGCCCCTCATAAGGGTGCAGTGTTCGTCTTATTTCATAACAAGTCCCAACAGAACCAAAAATGCATTAATGCTTGTCTTACATACAGTTTGAAATTTCATCCTCAGTAACCACCGCATGTTACGGCACAAAAAAGGTCTACTCCTCGACGCATTAGGCCCGGGTTTGACTCCGACCTGCAGCCCTTTGCTGCATGTCATTCCCCCCTCTCTCTCCTCTTTCATGTCTTCAGCTGTCCTGTCAAAAAAAAAAAAATGCCCAAAAAATATAATCTTAAAAAAACAACAATAATCTTTGTTTCATGCCCATGCTATGTCATAACACTATCTTATTTGTTTCTTTGTGTTACAGAAAGGGTTTACAAGAACGGATTTTGCAGACATGTCTATCTAAAACCAAAAGTAACACGGTTAACTTCTACAACAGTGATCAGTAACACTGTGGAATAAAAATAGACTGTTTATACTATTCAAAGATAACAGTTTTTATCTGCTAAACTTTGTGATGAGAACATGGACACACAAGTAATGGAGGATCTACCCGATGGAAAAGGACTTTCTGTGTATTTTTGAAACTCAATGGACAGTTAAAGAAATGTGGATCCGAAGCGATGGACTATTGATGGACTCTGATAGAAATGTGTGCACCTAAACCATTTACTCTTTGTTTGAACACTGTATGTTTTATTGTGGAATCAGGGATTTCTTTTCTTTCAAAGCGACATATATTCAGATGAAAATGCAGTTGTTTTGTTTCTGCCATTTCACAACAGTTCACAACTGTTGATGGACAATGTTGTGGA
>CM042320.1:17390682-17505682 GCA_023566125.1 Zingel zingel
GGTATTGTTAATGAGGAAAAGAGGTTAATTAGGTCAAATATTAGAAAGAGAACAGAATTACTTCTTGTTCTTGCACTATTTGTGTAGTTTTTTTTATATATATATATTGAAAGACCAGATAGGATTTGTAGGATTCTGAGATGGCGAGTCCAGCTAGGCAGCTAGACTCGTGGATGCGGTGTGGCTGACCACAGGACCTGCACACAGAGGACGTCTGACTAGCTCGATTATTCATTCAGACCCCAGATAAGAACACGTACACACTAAGCTCTACCCGGGTAGCTGTAAGAGGTAGTTGTAGTGGTGTATAACACACACACACAAACACAAACACAAACACACACACACACACACACACACACACACACACACACACACACACACACACACACACACACACAGGACAAGAAACTGAACTCTTTGTATTTCGACTCCTTAACTTAAACTGAACCCTTGTGTGTTTTGTGGTTGATGAAAGGCAATAAATCAGTCCATTGTTCAACTCAACGCCAACTCCTCTCGTGAGGTATTTAAGGCAAATCACTCCCCTAACTTAGCCAGATGTTAGCGTCTAAACAAAAGCATTTGCCTCTCATATCGATCTGGCATGTCTTGATACAAAACATCACAGACAACAGCTTGTATAGACCAATATGTGCAAGCTCATCATGTGATATGATTTCCTATTATTGGAGTTAAAGATTAACTGTAGTTGAATCCATGTTTTTTTATTCAAACGAGTCTCACACTACGTCAGTTTCAATTGCACAGTGCGTGTTGAAAAAGTGAAAAAGGCTATCAGGAGACTTGTCATGCAACAAAAAGTACAGGAAATGCCAAACTTTTGACAAGCATTTACATCTTTGGATCAGAGTCAGATGGTTGTTAAACATGAGCATGCTTGCCTCAGTATATTGTCTAGGTATAGCACAGCTTTAATATGCATCTCTTTTAATTGCACGTGCAGTGAAGAGTGAACCGAAAATTAGTACTTGAGGACTCTTCTTGTCCAGCGACTGTTGTTCTTACCCAGATCTCCAGCAGGGTCAGTGTCTGAGCGGCAGTCTAGGTAGTCAGAGTCGAGGGTCAGCATGGGGTCCTTGTCATCTTGTAGCAGAGTCTGAGGGTCGCCCGCCGACTCACTGCGATAGATGACTCTGCGAGGCATCGCTAAAGCCAGCTCCTTCCAAAAGACTGAGGAAGGAGTCTGTGGAAACCAAAGACGATGCATTACACCACGCTGTTAAGAGTCAAACTGAAATAAACTCTCAACTGCAGAAGCCTTACTTGCATGTATCACCATATATAGTATATACTTAACATTTCTAATTTGAATTCATTCATTCATATTTTATAATTACCTTGAAATACATTTCTATAATATTTTTAATTGCTTAGTTTTTTCTTAACATAAACTCTGATTATTGCTTATTTAGTCATGAATATATAAATACTTAAAATTTAAAACGGGGGCATTTAGAGATCTAAAAATGTGGTGTAAGACATAGTCTACTTACATGATTATTTCACTGTAATGTGAATGTTTAATGTGATTTCAAGGGAAACACAACATGCTCTGAGTGGTAAATAGAGGGCAGACAGAGTCCAGACACTAACTATAAAACGTTATCGATACATTGCACATGTGTATATATATATATATGTATTCATTTTACATAATATATTACTTCCATGGGGGTTGGCTGAAATCCAATTTACCTTTAGGTATTTTTTGTCAAAAGAGAAACACATTGGTCTTTAAAATTACTTGTATTGCATTTTGTTTACTCAGAAAGCACTAATGGGTATTATTGTGGATCTTACCACAGAGTTGTGCCTCCAGGTGAGTATGGTGAGGCGGTGCTGGTGCTCACTGAGCAGCTGCTTGATCTCAGGCCTCATGCGTTTGGATTGACCTTCCAACATGATGAGGATGGGCCGCTCGCGCTGACACAACTCCAACAAGTGCAGAAGGCCCTGTCTGAAAACACACACAGCTACAGAATGTCACGATAGGAAACAGTGGAGACACTGCAGCAACACTGATTTGTACTAAACTATATTGTAATGATGCCACAGTCATTTTACTCAGTTTAATACAGTATATCAAGTGCTGTTTGAACATTTAAGTGTGGTTTCTACGTTAAATTAATCTGACCTGAAGTTATTGCAGCACCAGTCCTGCTCAAGGTAAGCATAAGAAAGCAACACGATCAGACGCCGAGACCGACTAATGTTCATTAGCAGCTCTGCAGAAGGTTCTGAAGACAAAAAATATTGTAATGCATTGTTAAAAATGCTTTACATTACAATTTGTACCCAGGAGCCTGTTTCACAAAAAGTGCTTACACACAGATCGCAACTGGTCCCACAAATGATTGTTTCTTGCAAATTGTAGATATGTTTGCAAATGTCTCAAATGAGGCATTTGTTTTGATTCATTTGTCTTAAAATAACATGAGAGGAAATGGTTTCATGTTGCAAATTGGGTAAAACAGGCCCCAGAATAACAGGTATTGACAGTGACAGCAGAATCTGAGATTGTGAAGATTAAAACCAACAATGGATTAAATATTTCCAACTCTCCCTTAAATTCTTATAAAAACCAACAGACAGAAAGCTTACCTGAGCCAGGTAGGATATCATTGTCATTAAGGTGCAGCTTTTGCGCATTTTTATTCTCCAGGTGAGGTTTGAGGATAAAGTTGACAAACTTCCTGTCATGATCATTGTTCACATAGGAGATATAGGCATCATATAATTTGCCATCTGAAGACATGGAGACACATACATACCAGTGGTGTTAATACTAGTCTTGTACATGATAATAGTAACCTTATATCACTTCAGAGGCCTCACCATTGAGTTCATTGTCTCCGTAGCATTCTGCGTAAAAGTTCTTGTACCAGAGTTTGATGTTCAGGTGACACCTGCAGTACACAACAGCAGCTATGGCCAGGAGGAGGAGGAGGAGGATGGCTGCAATAACAGCAGCTGTGTGGTTGGGGCCCGCTGGAAAACACGAAAAAATATAACATAATCAACCAATACTTTAATTAAAACTGATCGTCACAAACTTAAGAATATGGAATCTGTAAGTAAGTAGAGTGTGTTGGTACAACTGGGTCCTTGCAACTAAAACAGTACTGTACACATTTTCAATTCACAGCTCAATCACAAGGATTCTCATCTGCTGACTGGTTACATGCTAGGCCAGGCTCCCTGCCAAGACACTGTAAAATGATACAGACTGGATGTATCTGTCTGTCTGGTATCAACAGGTGTGAGACAGTTGACAAAGTGTGTGGAGCTGGCTGACCTCCTTCTGCTCCAAAGATGTGAAAAAGGTTTGGATAAACACTGATCATGTCTAAAATATATTTTTATGATTTGTCATACAGATAACATATATAGCTGCTGCTCCTCTTTATTTATGAAGTCTTGCCTTTCACTTCAATCTATGTCCTCCAATCTACGTGGTCACATTTATGTGTGTGTGTCTTTCATCTTTGGTAATCTTTTCTTAGAAATATAACACAATATGCAGGGCAGAATGTAAGAAACCCTGCATAGGTATCTTTAGTTGTCTTACTTGAATACAGCAGGCTGAAGTCAAAGGAAATGTTCCTCACTGTGCAGCTGTAGAGCCCAAAATCATCCGGCTCTCTGAGGTTTATCATCAGTAGACTGTTTACCATCAGTTGGCCAGCAACAGGAGACCTGATAAGTAAGACGGAAAACTTATCTTACCTTTACTCTTTTTTTTTATGCAGCTAATATTTTACAAAGCTTTAAATCACCATGAGGAGGCGTTCTGCATGTAATGTGTGTGATTGGTGAGGGGTTGGCCATCTTTACTCCACTGCAGCGTGGTGTCACAGTGCTCTTCTCTTGGGTCCCAGAGGAGAGCAGTGCAGTTTAGCGTCACAGAGGATCCCACATTCCTATAGAGACTGTCTGGTCTCCCATTTGGTTTAAATTCTGGGGCTTTGGAGCACTGGGACTCTGTGGAAAGACATACCATTGTTATCTGTGCTCATTGCAGGCGATCCAGACAATAGAGGCCTTCATGTGCACAGCTTGAGACTGCAGCTAGAAGGCACGCTGAAACCAAATGCCTCTTTGCAGGCATAGCCGTTCAGCCAGCCCCATCAACCCTCATACAAACCCTACGTTTATTTCACCTTACTGTGAGAGCCACATAATTGCAGTTTCAGGTTTGAGATGACTTCATTATACTTACACATGGATATAATACTTACCTTTAACTATGAGACGCACAGTGAATGAGGCTGTGCTGTTGCCCTGTTGCATACAGGTGTAATTCCCTTGATCTTGCAAGCTGAGGCTGGCAAACTCCAGGTAGTCCTTTCCTTCCTGGGTGGGGAGTTCGCGGCAGTCCTTCTGCCAGGTCAGCTTGGGCTGGGGGGAGCTCTGGGGCTCCAGAGGGCAGTTCAGCCGATATGGAGGCCCCTGCTGCCCCACATAGAGCACCTGCTCCTTAAACCCGCTCTCATTCACACAAGTCTGAGCTACAAATAGAGACAGAGGGAGGGGGTCTTATTTACATTAGGGGTGCAACAAGCCAACTTTATCTGCCCCAAAACTGATTTTGATCCCTCAACTCAGAGACAATTGAATTTCAATAATGACATAATTAAGAAACTGTATTTATGCTGTGTGATCAAATATCAATAGCCTACCTACAAGCTTCCTTTGCTTCATTAAAAAAAAAACACTTTGCCTACCATCTGTGGATGTTTGCATTCATTCTGTGCAGCTTCAGAAGACTGGGTTCAGCTTTAGTGTGAATGGGTGAGTGTCTAATGATGCATAAAGGTGACCCTGTTTACTCTTTCACTTTGGCTGACTGAACAAATTCTGATTCTGTTTTGCTGACTTAGACTGTTTGTTTGCACATGTTCAATGCAAAAACATACTATCAGGCCTAACTAGTCCTATGTCAGGACAGATTTAAAATACATCTCAGACAAAACTATCTGCCCTATTGAACCTGGACCTGTTCTTCAAGATATTCATATTTGCACATTGTGACAACAACAATTAACCCGTACAACTGCCCTCTCTGGTTCTTTTCTGGTTTCCCTTTTGCTTAATTCTTCTTCTTTCTTTTTTTTTATTTTTTTTTTACCGTTTCTCAAACGCATCCGGGTCCGAAGTCCGGTCTGGTCCTCATGTTGCCAGGCAACAGCATGTGACTGCGTCGTGAAAGACACTGACCTGTATACACCATGGTGCACACTGACCACATGTGTATTGACCTGGTATTGTGTTTACCCATCCAGCATCCCGTAAAACTGACTCATACTAACAGGTTATAATGGACAAATATACCAAACAGTGAGGTGAATCCCACAGCTATCAACCAAACCAGTGTATTTCAAACGGGAGTTCCCAGTAAAGTGTATCATATCTAGGTACATTTAAGTGAATAACGTTTAATTTTCTACATCCTTACCGACTGCAAGGGAAGTCTTGTCCCATTTCCCGGTGAACGCCAATATGAAAGCGACTAAAATCACGGCCATGACCCGCAGTCTTCCTCTTCCTAGCTCCTTCCTCAGGTGACAAATAAACCGAGTGAAAAGTTCTTGTAAGGCTACATTACATAACCTGTTAGTTTATTAAAGTTTTGTAACTGTGCGGAGCCGTAGAAGTGACTGAGCACAGGTCCGCCATCTGGTCGCTCAACTGCACCTGTCCGCACGTACCTGAAACTCTGAAGACTATTGGCTCCCTGTGTTCACGTGACGTTTGCACCGTCTACTGTGTACAGTCTGAGTGAATCTTGGGGAGGAGATGATGACAGAAAACTCACTAAATGCATCTACTCCAGTGCGCCCTGCTCTAGTAAATATCGTTTGTTTGTTTTTTTGTTTTAAATAGCGCTGAAAGGTAGCCTACTTCTTTCTAACGAGGCACATTTTAAACAGGATTTATAGAAGTTGTAGGCTAACTAATGACATTAATAATGATAAATAAATAATTTGAAAATCACCAAAATTTCTTTTTGGCTGTTGTTAATTATTTCTATTTGGTATTTGCAGTTATTCATGTTGTCAATCCATTATAATCTGAATAAGGTTAGGCCTATATCAAGTAGGTTTTCACTTACAAGAAATGTTTGGTGCATACAATAATCATATTAAGAGGAAATAAAATAAAGGAAAAGTAGGCTACTGTAGCAGTCAAGAACTTAAATACAGAATAGAAAATTACAATAATAATGTGAAAAAGATACTATAAAAATAGCTACAATATAATTTAATAAATGTTCATGAGCTTTTCCCTTTCTAATATTATAATACCCATCATTATTAGTGTAAATGTTCATAAGTAATACATGTTTTTTATAATCAAATGTGCAGCTGTAAGTGTTAAAAAGGTATGGATTGTCAGCACCCTTTTCCAAAAATGAAGTTTAGAAGTCCAACCAGTTGAGGGCATTTTTCACAACCTGGCAACCCAATGGGTGTCCTGATGAATTGTTATAAGTTATTCATAATTTATCATTAATAAAGTAACAACTTATAATGGTGCCTTATTACATAATGGTATAGTGTTCAACTATGTTTTCCTAACATTTAACTTAGATGCTAGTCAAACTGCTGTTTCAAAGCATTTTCCACACTGCCAAGAATACATTTCTAGTGGATAAATTGTGCTATAATATTTTGTACATAAGAACATTTTATTGTAAAGGTATTTAGACTAAGAAATACTAGAATCAGCCTTAAAAAACATGTTTGACTTCTATGTAGTTGCAGAAAGTAACATTATCCTCAGGTCATTACATCTACCAAATTGCCATAAACAGTATAGAGAGAGGACAGGAAGACAACACTGACATGTAACTATTACTGAAATATTGTAAAATATTTTTACTCCTAAATCTGTAATTTGGCAAATTCAAAATGTCCCCTATAACACACCTTTAATGGACAAGCTTAAATTCAAAAGAAGTTTCAGTATATGGGGCCAAAGATTTCCTCTTTTATTCAATAATATAAAATATTATATTGCAAAACATTCTTGTGTCTGGTTTACAGAAGACACCATCATATTTGGTCTGCAGTAATAACAATCATCACAGCGCTATTTTGCAATATAAGGCAACATCATAACACTCAATCGGTACTGTATGTGCAGTAGCAGTATAAATTATCTTTAGGTGTTCATTAAAACCCCTCACATACGTCTCACAAATATAGAGATCCAACAGTAAGCTATCAGTGCATTCTTACAATAGAATGAGAACAATCTCATGGTCAATAAAATCAGTTACTGTACACTTGTTTTGTCCAAGAAAAATAAGTCTGTCTTCAAAGATGAGAATTCAGACAGCACTTCAGAGAGATGAGAGATGAGAGAATGACTTTAAAGTTAACTCAATACTGTGATAGTCTGGACACCTTAATGCACAAGGCAACACTGGGCTCATGTCTTCAGGTCCTCAATGAGTAACCCTTAAGTATCTGAATGGGGTCACACTTCAAATGAACTGTAAAAAATAAAAGCAAAAGCTGGTTAGTTGCAGCATCTATGCAAACAAAACTAAAAGTGGTCACAACACTGCAAAACACGTCTTAAAAATGTATGTTTATTAATGTATAATAAACACATAATTACAGATACAACCTACAAATGCCACATTTGTGTTTATGAGTCATCGTGTAATTTTTTAAAGTGTATACCTTAGAAATGATTAATGAAGAGTAATGCTGGCTGTGTTGTATATATATATATATATATATATATATATATATATATATATATATATCATGCAGCAAGTCATTTGCTTTAACTTAAACTGAAAAAAATCACAAGTGCTTATACAGTGGAATACAATTTCAAGGTCAGGGCAACATTTCTCAAAAGTTTTAATGCAGTGGTTTCCACAAGTCAGAATGTCAACTGAGAAAAAGATGAAAACATCTGTGAATCTGATTTATTCAATCTGATTTATCCTCAAACAAATGTAAAGCACAAGATAGACACACTTTTAACAGGGAAATGAGTTAAGTGGTCATGCTAATAAACCAAACACATCAGTTAAATTCAAAATATGAAGGAGCCAACACTATCTTGCTTCTAAAATCACCGCAAATACAGCGGGAGCACCTTGTAGCTTTTGTGTGGCAGTAATCGGTCCCGTCATGGCCGATACCCAGTGCACCTAATAAGGTCAGTATCAGCTCCAATAATGATCCATCCATCAGATGGGTGAATCCGTAGTTATGGCATGACAAAAAAAACTTTGGGAACCACTGTATTAACATATGTTTTAAATATTTAAACAAAATCACAAGATGTTATATTTTGTTATTTTGAAAACGAATTAGCAAGATTGTACTTTTTGTTGGCAACCACATATTACTTGAGACTCACCTGAGTTCCTCTTTTAGTCTTTTGAGTTTATCAAAGAGTCTATCATTCTTGACCTGCATGGGAGCGCTCGGCACAAACCAGGCTGCAATGAATTTGCATATGACAACAACGTGCTGCAAGCAGAGAGGAAAATGTCAGGAATGTAATCTCCTTTTCTATCTGTGAAAATGTGGTTTAATTAAAGATAACACAGACACTTCCTGATTTTGTTGTAGCATATCAATGTTGTGAAACATCAAAATAGACAAACGGTGAGCTAGGAGGACATTGTGTGTGTTGTGTCGGGTGCTAAAGTACAAAAAAACTGCTCCAATAAATCAATGTAAGAAGAAGTGGTTAGTGGTTCTTTGTTTGGTCATGGTTAAGGCTTACCTCGAACAGGATTACAAATGCAAAGCGCACAGCTAAAATTAGCCAAAACTGTGGGGTAAGACTGTAGTCCTCATTGCTTCTGTAGTCTTTATACCTGTGAACAGAAACAGACCAGAAAGCGGAAGTTATCCCTCTACCAGCTGTGGTGATGGCCACCAACTTTATTTATAAAGCACTCATATAACCTGAGGTTATACAGTCCTTACAGCAATAGTCACCGTGCAATACTACCAAGACATCTAAGTGTACTGCGAACACTGAGCAGTTTTGTACACTGGTGCTGAGCAGGATCAGTGCTTTTGACTGTTATCACTTAAATTATATGTTTTGACTTTGGTTTCTCCTGACCATAATGCCAGAATAACTATTCAGCTGTAGAAGACAAATAAGATTGAAAGAGAACAAACCTGCAGGAAGAGACATTCAAGCCACTAGAAGTGATCATCTGACTGCCTGAAAACTCGTTGCCTATGCTTTGGTCATCCATTCGTGCAACAGAGAGAGTGTTGTTGATGTATCCAACCATGCAGCTTGAAAAACAGAATAACTTCTTTAAAGCGAGTGTTGCTCACAACATGACAGAATATAAACGTTTTCTCGAAGAATTCTCACTCAATATCTGTTGCTGTGCCGTTGGCACATGGGCCAAAACGGTAACGGTACACTAATCGAGGGATGAAGTCTGAAGATACACCAATGACCAGCCCGTTTGCAATGACAGCTAAGACACCAATGGCCTCCAACACGTCTGTCCACACACCTGAGGAAAGGAAACATTGATGTGAAGAGAATTTCATCTACAGTATAAAAAGGCAAACAACATTTACATTTTTTGTTCAAAAGTGATACTCACCAATATCGTTGGTTTTCTTAGGAACCATTCTGCGCTCCAGAGTGACCATTTTAATGGCATCCAGGCGTATCTCAATGATATTATTAATGAGGGCTAGCAGAGGAGCAAGAGGAAACGCTGCCACAAATATGGTGGTAAAGCTGAACTGGATCACTAAGGAGAGAACAAAGAAGAATATTATTTACCAAAACCAGTCCAGTACTTGTCGATAGTGCCTACTGTCTTGATTATTAAAGTGTTTAGCGAAGTACATACCCATCTCCAGGAACTCATTGAACAGGCTGAAGGAGTCAACATCATTGAGACGGTAGTTGCTGAGCCAGTCTCGAAGCTTGCAGTTATCACACAGTTCAGCTCCATATTTGGCCTGTGATTCATCTTTCAGGTAGCAGTGGGCACATTTCCTCTGTAGCTTCTGAATCCTTCGTCTTTTCAACCACCTGCAGAGCCAGCTGATGCAAACAAGAGACAGCTTTCAAATTCCTGGACCCGACATAAATAAAGTGGATTGTACAGTGATATACAGTATATAATTACAAATCTGAGATATATATATATATATATATATATATATATATATATATATATACTTACGGTCCAGTGAACTCAAAGACATTGCTGATGGTTTGCTTGAGTACCATTATAATGGCCATTTGGATGAACAGATCTGTGAGACATCCACTGGGATGACACTGCACAGCAGAGAGTGACATGTTTGGAATGCAATCAGATACAATATTCAAATGTAAAAAACATTTTTTTTTTTACTTAAAACTTGACATTTAGTATTTCTAAATGAGATGCATATTTATGTCACTCGCCTCCTCTAGCCTCCATTTCCCTGAAATTCGGACATAACCACCAGGATGGCCATTTATCCTGTCATGTGTGTTACAAAAACACGTCATCATTATTCAGGTTAGGACAGAGGATATTAATAAGTAAAGGCAATGACTTTATTTAATTTGGACATTAATTTAAAGTACGTTATGTCATGTGTTGTGTGGGTTTGGAATCTGAGTCTGGAGCTGACTAATATGTTTGAAATTATATCAATAAGCATATTTTTTGATACCAATATACAATATATGACACACCCCAAAGTTGTAAAATGTGAATATTGAATTTTTCAGGACACTCAAAAAGTTCTTACCTGCCGAGAAAAAAGGCCACGTAGAAGAGGGAGGAAAAATAGGTGAAGAACTGGAAGGTGAACATCTTGACAGTGAAACTCTTCTCTGTGTTAGCAAATGATCTTGTTTTTTCTGGTAAAGACAGACTTCATGTCAGTGTTCATGCAGTTCACTATTTGGTCAATAGATGGCACAATCTCACACACTTAAGAGAAGCCATACTAGTGAATTAAAATTGTACATCTATTATATCATTACCTCTATTTACATTTTATTCATCTAAATCATTTTATGTTGGTGCACACAATATAAAGATAATTTTAAGTGTTCAAATCTCAAGTGATTGTTTTTTTATTCCATTTTTATAGGCAGCTTTTAGAAACATACCACAACTGAACTTGACTGGCTCGCTGTACTGTGGCTAAGAAGAAGTACTCAGATCTTTTACTTAAGTAAAAGTAGCAATACCACACTGTAGAAATACTCTGAGATGTAGTGGAGAGTAGAAGTAAGTATAAGTCACATAAAATGGAAATACTTAAGTAAAGTACAAGTACCTCAAAGTGGTACTTAAGTACAGTACTTGAGTAAATACTTTCCACCCTACACCCTCAGACTCTCTCTCTCTTTTCTGTACTGTATGTTCTGAAGCAGTTCACTCACTGTCGTACCTCACCTTCCCTCTAGTTGCCCTCAGGGAGTTTCCCTCCTCTAAATATCACCTGATCTATAACGTCTTTATATTGCCGCTCATTTCCCCAATCAGTGCGTATATGGTGGCTCAGTTCCAATGTCCAACCTGAGCACTGCTCATGAACATGATAATGCCTTCCTATAATAAAGACACTGTGCTTGCTGCTATTTATATGTAAACTTTTCCTTCACAGTTTTTAAAAATGATTTTGGGTTTCTGCTGCCACTGTTTTTGATTGATGATGTGGGTAATTATCTTCTCAAGCACTTTATAATTTCTCAGGGAGACAGCCTTGAGCCCTCACAGACTTAAACAACAACATGCAGATAAGTCTGTGAGCCTGTAATAGTGGATATTGGATTTGGGTTACTGGAGGACAGCTTTTGTTCTCTCTCAGCGACATCATTTTGTGTTCCAGACACTTTATCTTTCTCTTATTTGTGGGTCTGACCTAATTTACTGCTTCAGCCCCCCTGCATTTGTTTTCCTGTTCTCACTGCCCAACACAACTGCAAATATGTTAAGCTAACCTTTAATTCTCCATGGAAACATCAGTGGGATATTAGTGTAAGAGCATCTCTTAAAAAATGAATAATCAAAATAGGTACAGTAAAGTTACCTAATTCACAGAGCTTCATGGCAACAATCCTGTTGATCTGCAAAGACAAAGACATAGTCAGAGTCACGGAGAGTAGCACTTCAAGGAGACAGAGATGCACATTAACAGAACAGCGTACCCGTGTCATGACAGTGATGATGAGGTAATGGAGGACGGCCCCCAGCATCATCGCTCCGCTGTTGGAGTAGTTGCTCAGGAACTCCCATGATCCCTCAGCCAAGAGCACTGCTGCAATCACCCTGAACACCACCAAGGCATGTGTCAGGCCAATGATCACCAATATCTATGGAAACACAAAAAATATTCAATTTGTATTACTATAGTTGTGAGGGCCTCCATTAACTATGATTAACATAAATACCCTCAAAGACTGTGTATACATGCCGAAACCTGAACCTTATCCAACTTCAACCTAATTCTTATTTTAACCTGAACTCTAAAGAAGTTCAAGCCATTTGATTAATATATATGTGTAAAAATGACAAGTTCCCAACCATTGCTGTGACACAGATCAAAACCAGAGTGCTGCGCAGATAAGAGTGCTTATATTCTTTTGGTTCACAGTTGACGTTGTTCACAATTTCCAGGATCAGTTCCTCCTACAGTTAAATATAATAGAAAAATACACACAACCATGAATTCCAATGATCACTGAGAAGGTGTTATTGAAACGGGGATGTATAAAACTGATCATACCTCCTCCTCACACCAATCAGACACTTTCCATTCGCACACATAGGAAGCCCGATGTCTCTTCCAAAACTCCAAAAACAGTGTTGCTGTGAAGATCAAGAATGTTTTGTTCATATAACTAAAAACAACAAAACTGAACAGTAACAGTTTTTGAAAACAGATCCACTGGTAATGCCTTTGGCCAGTTTTGGGATATGGTAGCAGTTTTGCATTCATTTTTCTCTGAATCTATGAAAATATGAACATGCATCCATTTAAGGTTTAACATCTGTTGAAAAACGTTTTAATTTCACCATATACACACATAACGGTATTTGGTTATAGCATTGTGCCACAGGGCTTTGTCACAAAAACTAGAAAGCAGCAGCAACGCTTTATTTAGACAGTAACGCAACATTCTAGTGTATTACTTTTAGTTTTTAACAAATTTCTTTTCAAACCGGTATTTAAGGGCTCTCCCATTCAGCTCGGCACAATTTGTCCTGCAATGTCAACATTTTATTGTCCTCTTTCTGTATCTCACCCTTGCCTTACACACTTTTTTCATATACTCATGTAATCACTTCTTGAAGACTGTAGTGACTGTTCTAGTTACTGTACTTTTCCCACAGTTGTGATAATAAATGTCACTCAAATAAATCAAGCTAAATAGTGAAATAGCATTTATATATTCTTATAGATCACTGCCTAACCACCCCCACGGCCAGATGGCCTGGGCTGATTAAGATGTGAGAAGCCAGGACGAGTAGGTTCTCTCAGTAATGTGGCATTTCGTTGGCAGTGCATATCTCAGTGATCATAAAACATCCAGGCAGTTGGATAAAATAAATGTGAGGCAGATAAAAGACTTCTTTGTACGAGTTGTCCTGTGAAGCCAAACATGTTTAGGCCAATAAACAACAGTATTGGAGAATGGGTTTCCATGGCTATGAGTGTGATAAGTTACACTAATCTATCTTAAACAGAATATTGAACATACATGACTATTTCTATAAACACAAGAATAATTATGTCATATGGACACACAAAACTCACCCCACACTGCCATGAACATTGCAAAGAGCACCGTGCCATTATTATCAAACAGCAAGCTCACCTGCAGGTAGACGAGACCGGCAGTGAGCACAAACAGACAAATACACCATTCAGCTGCATGTCTACTGTAAATGCACTGATGTACCTTGGCGTATGTGCAGGTGTCAGATAGCTGCCACACTTTGCATCCCTTGTCACACAGAGGACACATGACTGTGTCAGACTCACAAACCTCCTTTCTACAACACAATAAGCACTTTATTTGTTACAGAGTAAATGCTCTGTTATTTTGACAGTGTGGAGTGTGTTGATAGTGTGGAGTTGTGGAAAAACTTACATGAGGGGTGAGCTGTTGAAGAAGGCAAGTCCATAAAGGAAGACAATGACCCCAATGATAGCAGGTGGGATGAGCAAATATGTGTACCAGCCCAACCACAGGAAGTACAAGGCCACCTTCTCCCCAAAGTAGTTCCTGACATGAGAACACACACACACACACACACACACACACACACACACACACACACACACACACACACACACACACACACACACACACACACACACACACACACACACACACACACACACACACACACACAGGATAAACATATACTCTATATATTGATATGTAAGTGTACATAAGGCTGTGTTATAGCCCCTGGTATTTAACATAGTTAAACTTATGAAGACAACAACTAGTTTATGTATTGCACAGTTTTTTCCATGTGTGGCCCACAAGGTTTTAATAGACCAATTGCATTTGCAAAACCAACCAACCAACCAGTCCTTGCAAAGCTGAAAAAACACTGCTTGGTAATGAGAGTAGAATTGGCTCATTGTTGCCTTCTGTGCACATATGACTGATTTTGACAAAACATGGAGTGATGATGTACAGTGTATCTTGTCACTATGGTTTGCTGATAGGCATAATGTGGGTGCTAGAATATCACAGCTAGCATACTGACATGAAGCTTACACAAGTCCAATTACTTTTTTACTCAAAATTGGAGACATGATGCATGTTTGCATTATGTTCATTTATTTAAGAAGGGACAATGCACATTAATTAACATGAGCACTTGAGTCCAATGTGTAAATATGGCAACAACATAAAAAAGGCTTATTTTCATCTGCAGTCCCTAGCAGGTTTATTGAAATTAATAGAAAACATACAAGAGCACATAAACACAAACTCATAAGCACAAATAAAAGCACATAAGCAGTAAACAATGATGAAATAAATATCAACTCAGATTATGAAAGTGTTGTGTTCTGCAGTTTGGACCTTTTTTTACAGTCTATGGTTTGGACTCAATATACAAGTGAATTCAAAGACAACAGCTCTTATCTGTACCAGCATTAAGTACTGTTCATGATTTTAAACAATGAGTCTAAACAATGCCTGCATCATGCGTGGGGGTTGACATATTTGACATGGAAAACAATAATGCTGCAATAACTTCAACTGTAAAAAAATTAATAAAAGCAGGGTAATGAATAGGCTGTTGTGTTGCAGTTCAAACCTGACGGCAGTAATGGGTTGCCCTTGGAGACAGGCTGTCCATCGTGCCCAGCTCTCCTTCAGCTCTCTCTGTTTCTTTTTCTGAAAGCAGAAGCACAAACAAATACTGTAAATCTAAGGAAATTACCAACATAAAGAAGAGCTTTGTACATATTTGTAAACACAACATCCAGTCAAATGGAAAACAGAAGCTTACAATATAAAAAAATGATCTAATGGATTTACCAGTTTATACTGTACATACAATTAGAAAAAAAAATCAAAAATTAATGTTGCTTCATATTTTGAATAAGCTTTGGAAATTGATTTACATTTTACTTTCTTGGACTTTTGATTTTGTGGAAACATCTTCACCTTCCACGATGTGACAGAGTAAATGCACATGTACATGCTTACGTGTATATATGTTCACACACATGCCCACATATTCCCAGCACTGAATGACTCACTGCATTACTGCAACATCCCTCACATAGCGCCTCTGGGAACAAATACATTTTTGGCAGCAATTTACTGTTTTGGAAGGCCACTGCCAAGTTTCACATCATCATTTTAGATGCTCTTTAAGGAACACAAAACACGTTTGTGGCCACGTGAAGAGAAGAGATTTATCAGTAGATAATAGTGTCACTATCTTAAGTATGAGGATGTGTGAAAAGGTTGATTCAGTCTACTGTTTTCATTCTTTATTCACACAATCTGTTTACTCTGCAGTTTCTGTCCAAAACCTCGTGATAACACAATTATCAGGCCAGATATGCTGACAATATTGCAACCCGCAATAGTGATAAATCATAGATGCTGTACTAGAACAATACTGTATGTTAGGATTTTTACCTCATGCAAGCAGAACCTTGCCTCAAATACCTTCATCTTCATAAGATCCCGCAAACCCTCTGGGAAGAATAACAGGTGAGAAGAATAACATGAAAGATTAGGTGTCCGGTAACCTGAGGAGATTGTGAATACAGTTAGTCTTTCTCACCTCCTGAACGTATAGGGGTATGATTCAAGATGAAGTGGATAATCCTTATCCTGAAACAAGGACAAGTATCACTTACAAAACTGAATTTGCAACAAGAGACAGTAAAAACTAAAAATGTTATGGAACCTATGAAATGTTGCCTTTTAGTAATGCTAAAGAAGAGCTGGGGTTTTAAAATATCACATTCATACAAACACACAGAGTAAGATTGTATCTCCGTATCATATTTAAAAACAAAATTGTATTAAGATCTTACGGAGCACATAAACAATCACAGATACTTCAAATGGCATCCGTGATTGTCTATAAATAGCTACGGCAACATGTTTTACCTGGTGCTGAGTGGTACCGCGTTCTGATCCGAGCTCCAGTTACAAGCATCAGACACTTTGAGAAGATACCTGTACTTCTCAAAAATTTCTTTAGGTCCTTGAATCCCATAGAAGACAAGATCATCATCTATAATTTTCTAACAGGGATATATAAAGATGAGATGAATAAAATAGTCATGTGACCTTTCCAACAGTAAAGACACGTTTTTGTTCATTATTACTAAGACTTACGGTAACTTTCAAGTTCTTTTTTTTCAATTCTTCAATGTATTCAGTTTGCTTCTTGAAAGCCTCTCTCTCCTGGTAATCAATTGTTTTGGCAACCAGGACGTAGTCATATGATAGAGGTGTGTACTGTGTGACAAACATCATACGGCAAAGTCAGACTTTCAGACATTATATAGACCAATCTTAATCTGTGAATTATGTTGGCCAGAGCTAGTTAGCGATGTTGTTAAAGTGGACACATCAAATTCTTACCAAAGGAGGGAGTGATGTCTGTTCATTGCCATTCTCTTTTACCACTCCCATCAATTCCAAGAATTCAATACTGGGCTAAACAGCAAAATATTGAAAAAAATAATACAAGTAGAAGTCATCCACACAATTATGTAAAATTCCACACATCATTAATAAACAATTTAGTTTTTGATATGATATAAAAAGTTGTGAATGACAAATAATGGTTTTATGATAAATGAATCCTGTTTAACTATGACATGGGGGTGTGTCAGTGAATGTCACTGTGGTGATCCTGACTCACCCTAACTGTCAGAGAAAAGGGTTAATCTTACCTGATTAAACAGCATGGCATGTGGAAATGCTCTCACCTTCATGCCAATCCAGCTATTCACTTACAGGGAAGTATACACTGATACTGTACATGTAGGACCAACACAGTAAAGGTGTGGCAGACCTAGACGTGCAATCTGAACAGTATGATATCAGGGGAAGCACATACACACCCCATTCAATCCTAATTTAGATTTAAACATGACTATAGTCTTCATTTGTGTAACGGTGGGTTCTTGTAGCCTACAGCACTGGAATCAGCTTATGCTGGAGCTATTGGCAGTCGTGGTAAAAACAGCAGGCCATGTTTAAACACCGTCCTCAGAAGAGCTTCATTGTGCATCGATATGATCTCTATATTACATGTGTGAATAATAATTACCTACCTGCCTCTTGTGGTCGGGCATGATGAGTAGACTGAATACAGATGCGACTTCCCCGATTTAAAAAAAGATTCAGTTACCATTCAATGATCCCAGAGCCTCTCTGTCAGCTCACCGATATCCACAACTAGAAAATGAAATGAATGATCTTGAACAAGCAGTTGGCAACTTCCGTACTTCCTCTAGGAACAAACGTGTTGTTGTATTACTAGCTAAGGAATGTAAAAGCGACTCTACCTGTTGCTGGTGTCACAGCATTTCTCTTTAACGTCTCCACCTTTTTTTTTTTTAATCTCAGTTCAGTCAGTTCAACGGTGCGGTCAACAAACACACAACCAAACAGGGGCTACTGTATGTTTCAGAGATAATCTCGATATGGTTTGTCAGGTGTAATGGAATGACATATTTTTGTTGCAACCTCCTTCTGGTTCAAAATAATATCTACCACTAGATGGAAGCATGACTTTAACAGCCTGTTAATCACTGGCTGTGACTGAATCTTCCTACACACAGCAGCCAGCACTGACACACTGCGACATTTGTTAAAAAGACATCAACACCTTCACGCTTTGAGTGTGAAATTACACCTTCAGAGCATCTCGAAGTCCATAATGGAGGCTAAGCATGCATTATAGGTTACCATTCACAACATAATGGTTTATTAAGTACCTGAGTGACAACATGAAAGAAAATGAAACAAAAATGAAAACAAAATGAAAATAATGCCAATTCATTGTCACTATTAAATATAGCCTATTCATCATAATTGTTCAGCGTTAGTTCATTCCTTATAGCCAAGACCGAGCTACTAGTTAAGCTGTATACCAAGCTAAATTAACAGTTATTTAACTCATGTTCAAAATAAACTCACCTTATTAAATGTTCTGGTGTGAGCTTGATTTATTGAATATGTAACAAATATATATATATATATATATATATATATATATATATATATATATATATATATATATATATATATATATATATATATATATATATATATATATATATATATAATACCAATATAGGACAGTGTAGCTTTCCAAGTTGTTGCTTCAGTAGTTTTACTTCTCCTGCAAATGTCCCCCTTTTGACAGGCAAAATAAGTCCACATTTACAGGAAGTACCAAAAAAGTAATTAAAGCTGCAAGCAGCGTTGGACGGGGCCTGGCTCCTCTGTGCGCGTCAGGTATACTGGCAGATGCCGCTCCTTGCGACCGTGCATTAGCGCGGCACTCAGACACAAATCATCACCAATGAAAAGGGAACTCCCTGCCGAGTTCAATGATACCGCACACAAGACTACATCATACAGATTACATTAGCTGTGAAAGGGGGCGTGGCCTAAGCATAGGCGTCAGGGCAAACCTTTACCAATAAAAAAGGAAGTCTCTGCTGAGTTCATTGATACCTCACATAAGACTACCTTAAACGGGTCACCAGTTACGAAAGGGGGCGTGGTTTAAGCAAAGGGGGGCGGGCCAAACATCACCAATGAATAAGGAACTCTCTGCTGAGTTCAATGATACCTCACACAAGACTCTACCTTAAATGGCTCACCAGTTATGAAAGGGGGCATGGCTTAAGCATAGGGGGCGGGCCAAACAATCACCAATGAAGAAGGAACTCTCTGCTGAGTTCAATGATACCTCACACAAGACTCTACCTTAAACGGTTCAAAAGCCATAAAGGGGGGCGTGGCCTAAGCACATGGGCGTGGTTAAAGTATAGGGGCGGCTCAGTATCCCATGTAGAGCACACAAATATGTTTCATGTAAATCGGATGATGTTTGTCATATAAGGCTGATTTCCTGTTGCCAGCGGGGGGGGGGGGGGGGGGGGCGCTATGACCAAAAGTGAATTTTGGCCTGTAGATGTCCTCAGGCCTGGACCCTTGTCAAACGTGAGAAATTTCTGGCAGATATGACAATGTACACTAAAGTTACAACAACTTCTTCATTCATCGATAAATGCTCAAAATGGCCACCACGCCACGCCCACGTTACACCCATTTCCTGTTTTGATGGCGAAACACACAAAATGGCCGACCTGCCGCGGCCATGCCCTATGATGCCCTTTTCTTTTAATAACTTTTCATCTTTAACGTCTTAAGATGGCACTTTCAATTCAAAATGGCGGACTTCCTGTTAGGTTTAGGGTATGGCTCCAATGAGCTTTTTTGTACGTCTTGACATGCTACATATGTGTACCAAGTTGCATTAGTCTACGTTAAACGTACTGCAGGGGCTCAATTTTTTCTTTGTAGGGGGCGCTAGCAAGCCATTTTTGTGCGCCTATTGCCGAAACCCTTAAAATACATACATTTTCTAAACCGCCAATTTTGGTGAGTTTTTGAGTACGTTAAGCCCCTCAAAAAGGCGATTAATTTGCCGGACGAAGGAATAATAATAATTCCTTCAGTTTCAAAAGGGCCTTCGCTGCTGTCAGCGCTCAGGCCCTAATAAAACAATAGTTTGAAATAATTTCAATGAAAAATACAACTGTATACGTTTTTAGTGGTGGAAAGTAACTGTACTCAAGTACAGTTTTAAAGGTAGGCTACTTGTATTTTACTTGAGGATTATTATTTATAGGCTGTTTCACTCCAAGATTAAGTTGCTTTTTTGATACTTGTAGTATTATAATAGTATTTGACATACAAAATATATGACCAACCTATGAAAAACAATGCATAATGACAGATTAAACTAGCCTACCCAACAGTGTATTCAACTTTAATTTATTTAACCACTATTGAAATGCTGCTTACGCATATAATACTAATCCAATCCTTAATATATTTTACTGTTACTATTTTTCCTTGTGTAAATTTACATTTGATGTAGTTTTTGCTGTGTTTAAACTTGGCTGTATATAATTCTAAAAATATATATATTTTTAATCTTTATATCTGCTTTAAATTGTACTGACACTTGCAGTCGGAGTACGCCTACTTGATATTTGTGAGCTTTGTGTTTGTGTGATTCCTATTTCTGTTTCCCATTGAGTGTTTAAAAAAAGAAAAAGAAAAACAAACCGGTGGCCCTCTGTGCCTTGTTATTAAAGATGAGTTTCACCATTAGTCTTGGAAAGCAGTGCACACCCAGGAAGACCCACATGTCAAGGAGGAGAGGCGATATAAGGCTCAAGAAAAAGTGGTCGCGAAAATAAGCGGCTGTATTTCTGTACTCAGCCACACCCCACAGAGGAGGACAACATAATTACACCAGTACAGGACTGTGCAAACCACTTGAAGAGCGACAGAGGGGGCCGCTGCGGTTGCATCTGACCGGAGTGGAAGTACAGGGTAGAGGTGGCTGGGAGGAGCAGGGAAAAGCTGCTGCTACCCTTTCCTTAAACGTACAGACGAGGTGAACGACTGGGAAGATAAACTAAACATCACGCTGCTTTAAACAACAGAACAAAACACTAAACATCCAAGTGATTGCTGCAAGATTCTGAAGCTCACAATCCTGGAAAGGGCTCCTCAGCAAATAATTTAAACTGTGATGTTTTATTTTACTGAGGGATTTAGACAGTTAGGCTATAGCCTATAATCATGAGGGTTCACTCTCAACAGATCTTTTCTTTTTAATTGTCTGGACATCTTCTCAGGTGGGAGACGGAGATGCTACGTTAGGCCTATCCAGACAGTTTTCGAAAGGCATGCATGTGGTTGGTTGTGAAGAAGTTCCTGGAAGCTGAGCTCACTCTGGATATTTGGACAAACAAATTTAATTGAACCTAAGCAAATAAGTGCTCTAAGGGAACATCGCCTAATTTGCATAACTCATGCGTAGTTGAAAAAACAGATTCGTTAAACCTACATGGTTTCACTTACCAATGTTTCAACCATCAAGTGACAAAAAAAAATCCTGCTTTAAACAGTGCCACAAAGATAACCCAGAATATAGGCTACTTGTTTTATTACATGCTCTAATTAAATTTATATATTTAAAATGTAAAATCTCAAACGGCTGGTGAGCATGGCAACAACACTCAGGAAAAGCAATAATGAATCTCCGGTTTAACTTGAAAACAGACGACTGTTGACCCAGCTATGTTTTATTAAGTAATGAGGTGCAAACATTAATTAAGTCATAAAGGAAGTCCATGGAGGAAAGCCTCTAACTTCTTTGTTAGCTAACATTAGCTTAATTCTTTGCTGTTTTGCATGTGGCTAGCTAGTTAAGTGTTAGGTTAGTATTTAGGTTAATATTTCATATTATTTGGACTATGCATTTGTGTTCGTTTAATACAGGTCTAGTGGTAGCTAACATCTAAAAAAAAAAAAAAGAAGAAACTTGAGTACACCCCACAGGCACATTGGCTTGTGGTGTAGAGCCACTCTCTCCCCCCCCCCTCCCACCATACCTCCCTTCATGCTGAAGTGATGCCGCAGTCTGCCGTCACTGGGTGAAGGAGGGAACACTGGCTAATAGCCTGGTGGACCTAACTAACGTTACGTTAGGCGAGGCGTTTCTGAAGAGGACTACTGCGAAAGAGCTCGGTTCGGAGTTCAAGCGTAGAAAAGCGGTATAGACATCGTCTGGCTGGGGAAATCTTGGTGTAACTACATGAGGACCGATAACTAAGCACGGCTTTGGTACACGAGAAACTCAACATGCACCGAATAACGGGGAAAGCGGGAGGGGACAGTTTAATTGAGATGAGCCCAACAGACTCTTTCAATGGTGAGTAACGTTAGTTAAACCCAGCCTGAGCCAGGTCTGCCCTCAGGCTGGGGGGATCTGTAGTTTTCATATTCCAAATGTTGCCATGACTTGTATTGTGCTTCATTAGAGTTTCCTACTGGGAAATCATTTAAGACTAAACTGAGATTTGTATTCCCCAGTCTGTTAAGAAGAACTTTAAAATATAGGCTAATATTTTCCAGGACTACTAACAAATATTACACTAAAACTAAAACCCTTTAAACATTACTCTATGTGACATTGATATTGGACACAGCTTACACGAACTGAAACGGTCTAACGGCCATAACAACATAACATAACCATGACATTTCAATTGACAACAAAGGTAAACAACACATTTTAAGTTAGAATTGCGTCACTATCTTCCTGGGACAACTGATAAATGACAGTGTGTATGTGCCAGTAACAACCTGTACCACCTTCACTTAATACACAGGACATTTGAAAATTAATTTAAGTAACTTGTTCAACTATTTTAAAATGTACCCACCCTGCACATTTCCCCTTTAACACCAACCAGCTCTCTGACTTTTTTTCTATGGGAGCAGCAGTGACTTATAGCCAACCAGCCTCTGACAGCTGGCCTGCTTACTGGAAACACGTTGTCACTTACAGGCGCCCATCGATCTCTGCTTCTGGCTAAATGTAAAATTTTAACTAACGGTTTTTTTTTTTGCCATTATGGTGTCGCTGAATGGAAGATGATTCACCCTGGATGCCCTTCAGCAACCCTTATCTGTATGAGTTGATGTAATGTTGTGTTTCGTCTGCAGCATAGACAGAATAATATCAGATCACTGCAGGATCATGAACTATA
The DNA here is from genome assembly GCA_023566125.1 of Zingel zingel. NCBI lineage: Eukaryota > Metazoa > Chordata > Actinopteri > Perciformes > Percidae > Zingel > Zingel zingel. The sequence continues at coordinate 17,414,046 of CM042320.1, forward strand.
GTGTTACTTTGGTATTGTGTGTTTATGGTGTTGAGATAACAGTGGATGCGGTGTTACCCACAAATCACAGTTATAGCAGCTCCACAACATTACAGTACTCTAATTCTTGATTATTTTAAATAATTGTGACTGCTAATGGAAAACAGCCTCTTTATAACTTCTAAGAACCGTTACAACTGAAAATATATACAGTATTCCTATTGTATGACATTGGGCCAGAAAAAATGAATTTTCAGGCTGGTAGCCTATATCCCCAGGCGGCTAATATTTCCAGACAACACATTTAGAGTCTAAATGAAAAAAAACAAGCTCTCACAGTTTGCAGTATTCTTCATGCACTGTATTTAAATACAGATTCAAACCACATGGAACTATATAGTTTGGAACTATATTGTAGGTACAAATTCCCAGACTATTTAGGGTTGTGGTTTGACCATGTAGATTCAGACTAACTTGGATTGTCGCTTGTCATTGCGTCAATGCTCACCCTTACTGCAAATATGGATTTCATTTATCTAGCATTGTTTGTGTGAACTGGCCTGTTAAAGCAAGTGTATGCATATACAGTATGTGTGTACCTGAAACTTTCAACAATATGACAGACAACCAATGGCTTCCTGTCACAGGAAATCAGACACCCACACCCACTGTGTTTATACAAATATAGCAGTTTGAAGTGAGGCTGGTGAATTTTCATTAACATCCTTGCTAGACGGCAGTGGTAACACTGAAAAACTACGGACGCAAAATTCAATACAACTATACAGATAGGCATAGGCTAATAAAGAGTAGTTCTCATATATCTTGTTATTTCAATACACCAGCTGTATTTGTTGTTGCTGTTTTATAATGCACCAGAATGTCCCTTTTATTATCAGTATAGCTGAGTTGTAAAATAAGTTTGTTTGTGTAAATAACAGATGTACATACAGTTTTGAATCTGGAGTCTGTTGGGTGGCTGTGGTAATAAAAGAAAGAGACAGAAGCAACCATGTGGCATTTCCACTGTGGAAAAGATCAGCTGCTCTTTCTTGAACAAAGCCTTAACTGTGGAGGCTTCTTAGCTAGGTAGAAAAATACTGTTGGCTTAGCTGATAGGCTTACACTAAGTGCTCTAATACTGTGTCCAACTGTGCAAAATTATGCTGAGAGGCATTCCAATATGTTGTGAAATATGTTTTTTTTTAAACAAATGACAGCAATCCATCCACCAAAGTCAATATCATAACTGTTTTTAAGGAAGATGAAATAATAAGTTGGATTTAACATGTTGTTAAAACACTATAAAAGTATGGCATAAGATTTAATAAGATTAAATGTGCTGTAACTTGTACTGTACTTGTACTTCATATTCTAAATAACTAACAATGAATTTCTTAGTTGTTACATTGTTACTGTGAGACATTAGCAATCACTTTAGTCATGTAAGTAAAGCTTAAGTGAAAAACAGTGATTTAGTACAACAATATAAAAAAAACTAAAGATCTGCAGTGGGAAAATGTGCTGTATTCCAGTACTGGAAAATGTCATTTATTTTAGTTTTGAACCACTTACTTATACTTTTCTGACTTGGTGTGTAATAACGTAGAGACAGCGAAGGTTTACATAGCAAGGTTCAAATGCTTGTTTCAGGTCTGTGTAAGCACATTTTCTGTGTTGAGTCCAGACTAATTATAACCTCAGAGAGACCCATCAATTAGGATTTCTATTTAAACATAGAGGCTGAAACCTTCTTCTGCTTTATGTTTTTGGCGATAATGGTGCCAACAGCACTTGGTATTTTCCTTGCTTTTCCATCTGCCCTGCTACTTGTTCATGTAAATTTCTTTGTCAGAAGGTTTTAACTGCTTATGAGAGTCAATGAATAACAGGTGAAAGCAGAACTTTAGTATGGTTAAGCCATGTTTCTCATACAGGCAGCTTTCATTTCCAATCTCATTAAGGGGGTTTTACCAGACTTCCTGCAGTCACTCCAGTAGTGGTAGAATCACAGCACAGCAACATGGCTGTGTGTATTCTTTCACAGTGATCCTGTTAAGTCATGCTGTCTGGCCATTGGGAGCGCTGCCACAAAATGCTGTACAAATATAGACCACAACATTGGCCGTCTGTCATTGCTGCCCTCTTAACTGAGGCAGCTTGTTCATATGCCTGAAACTTTACTGCCACCAAACCTGCTTGTCTGAGATTCATTACTACTTGTTGTTATTATTATACAATGGATAGAGAATACTGCCCTTATAAACATTGGCAATTCTATTCTTAATCTAGTGTTCCTTATGTTACTGTCTTGCAGACGGTATAAATGGCTACCACCAACATGCCTCGTCCAGCACAGGATCCCTCCAGCAGGGACAATCACCGGTAAACACAAAACTCACCACATGCTTACACTCACACCTTCATACGCACATTTCTGTAAAGCAACTTATTTTTCCTTGATTGTGGACAGTCTGAGAGAGAGTTTTATTTTCATACAAATTCCAAATCATAATTTTTTAACATCCCATGTCATTATACATGTTTGCAAGTGCCTCAGAATAGTTGGCAAATTCTTGGATGGTTTGAATTTATACCAGCTAGCCATTAGTCACACTGATTTTATTATTGTTAATCCTCCACCAATCAACAGCCAACATGTGGTAGAAGGGTTAACTTGTCTATGTTAGTAGAGCCCATAATTTATAGTCTCAGTTTTGAGATTACATCCATTTTTCCAATCCAATCATAATAGTTTACAACCTGTAAATGTCATGAGAGAGTCAGAGATAACCTGTATGCTGCTGTCTATTTTCCCTCTTTCACACTGTACTTAAAGTCCCATTTAACGCCTGATGTGTGCGTAGAGACCTGTGAGTCTCTCAACAACAGCCTGGCCTCGTTGGCCCCCTCTGACCACAGCGACAGTCCACAGTTTGAGGCTGAGACCTTAGAGCGAATCAATGCTTTGACTGGGGTAAGACACCAGATCGAGGACACAGATGCATGCCGCTGTGTCAGTGTCTGCGTGTTTGTGTCTTGTGTCTCACTTCATCTCCGAACTCAAACCTGTAACTGAGCAAAATCGGACTCTGATCATGGCTGACTTATAACATTCAGTGGTTTTGATGGTTTTATGAGTGTTAAACATAATCTGTAATGATGTGTAAATGTAATGCAAGTGCGGAGTGTCTGACAATTTGATCACCTCTGTCTGTAAGGTTGCTGCTACAGTTTTAGCTGTATGTTGTTGAATTTGTTGTGTTGTTAGGCTTTCTCTCACTGTCCACTTGGTTCCTCCACAGCTGTCGAGAAAGCAGGCACTATTCTTGAAGTTTCGTTCCAGGGTATGGCATGGTAAAACAGGCTTGTGATGTGATGCAACTTTAGGCATATGTCTGCCAGCCATTTCTTGAGAAATGTCTGTTCAGTGTTGAGTTTCTCCACCAGCACTAAATATTCAGAGAATATAGCTTGGGCATCAGAGTTGAAATCTATACATGTTTTGGCAGAGAGCTGATGCTGGCTTCTGGAGAGCATGTTTTTGTCTGCAGAGATTAATGGAAACATGCTGAGCTATGTGTTGATGTATCATAAGAGTTCATTAAAAATGGAAAATGCCTTTTCACTTGCTTTGTTCTCACCTGTAATAATCGTCTGCTTCACTGAAGAGAAATCAACAGCCTGGTGGTGTTACAGCATAATTAAAACACACTTAAAGCACACTTGCACTCACACACATAGTGCCTCGAACATGCATTGTATATCGTATTCGTCTTTTTATTTGCCTAGCTGTTTTTGTGTGTGTGCATTTATGTGTGTTCCTGTAATTTAAATGTATACAGTCTATACTGTAATCATGACCCTGCCCTGTGCTCATGACAGGACTGGACTTTGCTGTGGCTAACCATACAATGTACTGTACTGTACTGTAGGCTTCTTCTTTTGAAACAGTGTGTAACCCATTTAAATGAAAAGTTGAACCATTACCCTTTTTAACGGCAACTAATCTTTAAGAAAAATAACATGCAATAAGCTTTTCTAAAATTCTGGCTTCAACTAAAGGCTATGATTTAGCCGAGTGGAAGATCACATGAAGGAGTCAAGAAGAGGGTAGGCAGCTGCACATCTATAAATTTCCTCTATAATGAAGACTGGAAACAAAAGCTGAGTGTATGGTTCTCCCTACAAGAAGTTTCAGTTGCATGGAACTTTTAGGGAGGCTCACTGAACCAGATACAATGTTTTCTGCAAATCTGGGAATCACAGTATTCATTTTTCGTTTTTTTCCTTCAGGATTGCAATTATGAAATATAGCTACCGTATAATCCAGAGATCTAGAGGCCACCATTTACTACATTTGGCTAACAGTACAGAACTATGTTTTAAAAAACCCATCATACTGTTGAAATAATATAGCAAAAAACCCTTACCATTAGCTTTTGTGGCGCTAATATCAGTGACAATGTAGCAGCTGTGATATATTTAAGATCAAAGAGGTGACCAGTTCTATTTCAGTTCTGTTCCAAACTTATTTAGCCCCAAAAAAGAAATGCTTTGAAAGTAATATTTTAAAGAAACCCCTCCCTGAAACTAGTAGCCTATTTATCTTAAACCATGTTCTACATTTACTCTTCACTCTTCACATACACTTGTTTAAACACCCAGTAGTTAGGGGTTAGTTGGTAGATGTATAGAGCTCTCTGGCCTCTACCAGCTTTACTGAGCACAAGCAAGTCCCAGCAGATGCACTGATTCAATATGTCTGATCTGTAATTACAGCAAATTAGAGAGTTTTTGCAGCGACATCCCAGTTAAAGAAAGCATCCACCCTGCTATGGTCAAAATGGTCCAATATAGTCTGGGAGGTAATGCAGACCAGTGGTTATCTTAGAACGTATGCATCATTTGGGCTAAGATAACTGTAAAAACACGTAGACACAAATTCTTCTTCAAGTTAGTACAGTAGGAATCAGGGTGGTAGATTCAGCTGTACAGCTAAAGACAGCTGTCTTACCTACAGTATAACACTACTTGTTTGAGGCAATTTACATGCATTATCCACTGATAAGTGTCTCATTTGCACTTTATAAATTGTTGTGGTAAGGTATCCACATTGTTTAATTGATTAGTTTCAAACAGACAAGTCAGACTGGGGAGATTATGCACCAGTTATCAGTTTTGGTTTTCAGCCTTATCAGAGCAGTTTTCTTCATATGGTCAGTTGGCTTTTCAGCTGACATTTTACTGGTTATCTGAAATATTAGACATGTTTGAGGGACTTTTACTCTCCTGATGGTCTTTGTTGTACAGTACAGTGATATCACTTCCCCTGATGCTGTGCTCTTATTACATTAGCTAGCTAGCTGGCAGTTGCTAAGCTATCACTGTGCTGATGTCATGTCTAGGAGACTCCTTAGTATCCCTTCTCCTGTCTCTCTCCCTCACTCTTTTTCTTCTGAGCAAGTGAGAGCTTGTTCTGGGAAGTGAGTGGACTGGATGGAGCTCCTGTGACTGGGCAATCAGTGGAGTGAGAGTGAGAGAAGCAGTGCTTTTAGGGCTGGACCATACTCCCTGGAGAAGGGCATTTTTTTCAGACAGCCAGCCTTTCCGCTGCTGCATCATTACCATAAAGGGAGTGGGCCATGGAGGTAAAGTGCTCTTCCTTTCCTCCCTACCCCCACAGCGTTGTGCTGATGGACAGGGCTAGCTTTGTCGGAACTACAGTACAGTGTGATGTTGTAGTTTTTGTGATGCTAAATGTTAATACATTCTCTGAATTGTCTTCAGTCCAGTGTAGGAAGCTAATGTAGTGATGATAGAAGTAACTGGTACATGGTTATTTTTAGCTTTCTGAACAGCTGAAGCAGCACTAGCAGCAAGCAGGCATGCCTTCCTTTCCCTCCCTTCAAGCATTCCTGTGTAGTTCATTTCTCTTCAGCCCTGTGGCTACTGAAGAGACAGACACTGAAGCGCTGACATTTGTTTGGAATTTCTTTAGCCACCAATACTGGCGTTTTCAGACTCTGGATTCCAGGATTTACAGAAAAGCAAATAAGCACCAACAATGTTGGAGTGTGGTGTCAATGAATTTGTAGTCCTTTCCACATATCCTTTGCTATGACATGTAACCTGAGGTTGTGTTTAATGAGTTGACAGAATACTTAAAATCAAAGCATTCTAAAGCATCCTTCTGGATGTTTTTTCTATGATACAACAAAGATTTCTTTAAAAGCACATTTTCATCTTCAGTAAATCCTATGGATCCTAGGGGACATGAGCAACATGAAACATCATAACCATAGCAGATTACCTCCATTTAGCATGCTATTTGTGTTAAGGGTGAAAATGTGATAATCAGTATTTTTGTTTTAGACAAGCAGTCGAGTTTGAAGTGGTGTGGAGGTCTTGTTCTTTGGGTTTTGCTGTTAGCCACTGACACATAGTTTGACTGTCTGGTCTGCTGTGGTGAATGCATCTAAAGACTTGTTATGCTGATACTGTCTGTGTGTGTGTGTGTGTGTGTGTGTGTGTGTGTGTGTGTGTGTGTGTGTGTGTGTGTGTGTGTGTGTGTGTGTGTGTGTGTGTGTGTGTGTGTTTAAATGTTGTAACCTTTATTCCATCTCATTATAGATCAACAAACAAAAACACAGTAAAGACTCTGTGTTCTTCCGTGACGGAGTGCGCAGGATTGATTTTGTTCTGTCCTATGTTGACGAAAAAGATGGTGAGAGAAAACAGGTAAGAAACAACTTCTAGGCACTGTATGTTCAATATATTTCCCTAGTTCACTTACTACAAGCATGTTTTTCTAATAACTTAAGTTTTGTTTCTTGATGAATGTTTTTTAGTGTTATTGTTGTATTTCCAGAACTAAATATCTTGAAATCCTACAAGATCACACAAAAGAACAGCAGTGTTATTTCCACTTCTTGATTTAAACAGTGACATCTGTTTCCTACAGGATATCCTCAGAGTTCACAGTGTGTGTCAGCGGCATTCCCAAAATACTACAACACTGATGAAGTTCGATAAACCGTTATTCTCAGATATTGTCAGTAATCCTCTTTAGTGATTTTCTGAAATGGTCACTTCTAGAGATAGACTTACTTACAGACCTTTTTTCTTAGGGAAATAACTTTGAAGAAGTTCTGTACTGTCGTTGGCCAGATGTGTTTTTGTGGCGTGTCCCTTTATCAGCTGTGTGGGGTGCTGAAAGACTTGTGTTTGACTATTGTTTGACACTGAGCTCTTAGTCTTCACATCTCTGTGTTAGCACTCGGATATGAGGCAGTGTGTCATAGCCAACTCACATTTTACCCACAGCCTTGTTAGTGAGTCAACACTCAGACCTCTGGCATGGTCAGGAACTCGCTCATTTTTTTCCCACTGTATGAGGAAAGGCAAACAGGAGGCCAGTTCCTGTGTATTATCTGCATGTGTTGTAAAATGTGACAGCTCTAATAAAGAGGTACATTTTTTTGTTTAGTATTATTTTGCTGACATAGATAATTCCTTTTTCTGTGCTTATTTCTGTAAACGTTAAACCTAATTTCAGGTGTGTCCAAAATACTGTGCTAACTGACACTGCCTTATCCACGCTGATTTTAACAGTAGTTCATCATTGTTATACCTGCTGAACTGACTGTGACTCCATACTTTGATTTTACATGTTTTGTTTTAGTTTTTGGCTTGATCTACTTACATTTGCAGTATTCAACATGATTGCAGTTGTATATCATCAGTTGTGTATCATACAACGTGATCCACAGTGTATATCATGCTTTTCACACAAGTTTGTCTGTACTTCATTTTGTTGTACAATAGATTTTGCTGTTGTACAATGGCAGTAAAGGAATATACTGTATAAATCGAACTAATAAATATACATTGCTTTGTTTTCTTCTAAAGGAGAGGAGGAGGTTGTATGAGGCCAATCTAGTGAATGTCGGCCTGGAGCTGGAGATCGAAGATAAATCGGTAAGAGCGTCCAGTTATTGATTTGATTATGTCTAATGTGAAAGGAAATTAAGTGGCCCACAAAGACATGCATGTATGTATGTGTACATCATACAACATATCTGTGTTGCTGTGTTTTTGCTGTTTTTTAGAATTTTTCTTGTTTTTACAAAGACAAAAAACAATAGAAGTGCTTTTGTGATAAAACTATAAACCAGTGCATAAGTGTCTTTTTTGAACACAGCAAAAGCAAACTGCCAATTATCTTTATACTATAAAGTCAACTAACCATGAATTTTACATAAAACGTTTAAAGGGCACTTTTTAGGTATCTCCTTTTATCACTAAATTAGTTTTTTAGTTTATGAATCAGTAGCCCTACACTCATTATACTGCATCACCTGTCTTACTGTCATTATCATCAGGAGTCAGACGATGGAAAGACTTATTTTGTAAAGATCCATGCTCCATGGGAAGTGTTGGCCACCTACGCAGACGTGCTGAAGATCAAGGTGCCATTCAAGGCCAACGACATCCCAAACAACAGCGAGATGCCCATGAACTGGCTGTCCACCCCCTTTCGTCTGCCGGAGCACATCATGCACCCCGAGCCAGACTTTTTCACAGCTCCCTTCGACAAGAGCAAGACTGACTTCTTCCTTATCGGTGACAAAGACACATTCTTCCCCCCATCTAATCGCAACAGGATAGTAAGTATTCTGTGACCTTTCTTAACTTGTTTATGAGCTCCAAATGAAAACATTCTTCTGACATCAAATCTGATTTTGCTATAAGTACTTCAGTATGCTGCAGTTCCGTGTGCAGGCCTATACACAAATCCAGTAGGTTATGTCTCTTGTAAAGAATGAAATAGTATCTCTATTATTAACTGTTGTGAATACAGAAGCAACTTTATAATAATGTTTTCATCCATACATATTTCAAGCCTCTGAATAACAAAACACTACGTCCCTCTATTTCTCTTTCTGCCCAGGTCTACTACATCCTGTCCCGCTGTTCATACCTCAGGGATGAATGTGGAGATAGAGACAAGAAGGGGATCAAGAGATTACTCAACAATGGCACCTACACTGCTGCCTTCCCCCTGCATGATGTGAGCCTCTTTTGGTGAACTTTTGGCACTTTTTTATAATTCAATTGTTGGAGGCCGTGTTGGATGTTGCATTGCAAGGATGAATAATACTGCATTAACGCTATGCATCTTACTGTGTCTTCTGTGTTGAGTGCAGTGTAGATACTGGACAAGATCTAAGGATGCTAACTGTGAAAGTGACAGATACAGTCTTTACAAACACTGGGCCGGATTATTCTGTTTCTTCAAGGAGCAGCCCCTCAATCTTATAAGGTAAGACTCAAAAACAAAGTAGTCATATCTGATGTGTAGTTACTCAACATTAACTAAAAGAATTTACAGCAAAAATGTTTTTTCCCTTCAACAGAAAGTATTATGGGGAGAAGATAGGTATTTATTTTGCTTGGCTGGGCTTCTACACTGAGATGCTGTTGTTTGCTGCAATAGTTGGGACAATTTGTTTCATCTATGGATTCCTCACCTACGATGACAACCAGTGGAGGTGATTTTTATCAAGAATTCGAGCCCATTTAGTTGGTCTTTCAGGTGTCATTGTTTTATTAGATATTATTTTATTACTAATGTCATTGTACTTTTTTGTTGAAACTCTTATTTCACTGCAGTAAAGAAATATGTAGTGAGGAAGTCGGAGGGAATATTGTCATGTGCCCGCTGTGTGACAAGAAATGTGGCTACTGGAAACTCAGCTCAACATGCAACTCCTCATGGGTGAGACATCCTGGCTTTATGACTGAGTGGCTTTTGGTCATAATGAATTATGTTCTCTTCACAACATGTGACATTTGAAGGGTGGTTGCTAGGGCTGGGCGATATGGAGAAAATCAGATATCACGATATTCTTGACCAAATATCTCGATATCAATATTGCGGCGATATTCTAGGGTTGACAATTGGTGCTTTAACAAAATATCTTCAAACTTAGATTTTAGATAAATAATCATCAGTAATGTGGACATAATGTCTAAGTGGGGAAAAGGCAAATAATAGAACAGCTAGAACAGTGTGGTGAGATCAGAAAAGTACATAACTTTATTGTAATGCAGCCTTTAAAACCAGGAAAAGACAACACTTATGTCATATCACGATATTACGATATCCAAAATCTAAGACAATATCTAGTCTCATATCCCGGTATCGATATAATATCGATATATCGCCCAGCCCTAGTGGTTGCAGCTAAATGTAAATGAATCCGTTTTTTATTATCTCACTATTTCTCAAACATGTTCTTCTTTCAGCAATCACACCTGTTTGACAATGTGGCCACAGTGTTTTTTGCCATATTTATGGGGATTTGGGGTGAGTAAAAATGTCTACTCTCTGCAATTTGTATTTTCTAACCACGTACACCACCTAGTGGGAGCTGATGAATTGTCATTGAAGACCACTGTTACTCAATCTGTATTTAAAGAACCTATACAGACCCATATCACAAATGTCATAAACCTTTTGTCTACTGAGGTGCTGAAATCTGACACTTCTGCCACCACCCTGGTATAATAGAGCTGAATGGTGATCAAAGCACTGAAAAATCAGATGTGTGGGTCTATCCGCTGCAGTGACGCTGTTTCTGGAGTTCTGGAAGAGGCGGCAGGCTCGTCTCGAGTACGAGTGGGATCTGGTCGACTTTGAGGAGGAACAACAGAAGCTGCAGCTTCGGCCAGAGTATGAGGCCATGTGCACCAACCGCAAGCTGAACCGCATCACTCAGGTGTTTGTGTGCTCATGAAATACTAATATGCTCTATAATACTGTTCTAATGTACAACTCTAGGTCGCTGTATCTTACATCAAGTACACATACTGTATGGTAAGATTAGACAGATTACAGTATATGTTGTATTTATTGAATATACTACACACTAAGCTGGTTGCAGACATTCATTAGGCCAGTTTCTGGACTAAAAAACTCTTATAAAAACTCTTTGATTAAGAACAATATTTCTAAAGTAAAATTGACTAAGTGTGTTTTCAGGGAATCAGGAATACGTAGTTGGTAATAGTGACAGACACAGATGTGTGAGATTAACCGAAACACAGGGCTGTAATTTTCCATGACCACATCCCACCCGTCTTTAGGAAATGGAGTGGGTTCTTAACAGGACTTCTACAGATATAATGGGGAAGTTATTGCTGTGCTGGGCCACCGTGATGCTCTGGGTAAGGGTGGCACTTAACGTAGAATGCCACATTGGTGAGGAAAAGGTTTTGGTGTGGTGTAGTTTGTGTGGATAGGAGACATTTCTGGAAAGACTCAGAGGCTTAAGTTTCCTTCAGTACCACGTTTGTCTGGTGGATCAGTATCTTAAAAGCCTGTCTTCGCTAGAAGACCGCTAGATGAAAGAATTGGACTCTGACACCTACACACAAAGAGCTGTGATTGGGCGACATTGCTCTGCCTTGCATCTGAGGCCAGTGGTAATTAAAGGAACCTGGCCTTTTAGAGCTGTCTTTTCAGGATATAACAAAGGGTGACTGACTCCTGTGTCCATGCTTTGCTTGCTTATGATGTAGGAAATGGAGCCATACTTACCCGTAACAAGCAAGTGTGCACGCACATGTCTGTCTGGAGCCACTGTCCTGTTATGGGTAAGCATAGTATCTTTGGTAAACTTGATGAATCTAATTGTCTTTCCTCCTCTAACTGTTCCTCCACTCTGTGTCTTTTTGTCTTTCCCATACTGTTCATCATCATTACTAATACCATGTGGCTAGGGCCAGTATATACTGTACTATATATATAAAACTTCTAAGAAATGGAGTTCTCTCAAATTGTTTGGGAGTTGAGACCAAATCAGAACAATTGTTTATTCATGGCATTCTAAATTCAAAAAATATGGGCAAAATTATGTCATTCTTAGAAATGGGACTCATTTAAGATCAAATACTTATGACTTTAAACATACTGACCCGGGATGTCACTGTTGTGGACTCTTTTTAGTAAAAACCTGTAACATATGAATGAGCTAATGGGAAGCCAGATTATGAAATATTTCTTTTCACCGGGAATGTCTGCAAACTTCAAGCATGACAGTTACTCCTAACATCTATATTGGCAATCATTCCCCTGCTTTATTCATATGTCTACATGTGCTTTGGTGTTTGCACTTGCATCACAATTGGTACGGTGTTCTCACTGTACTTTTGTCTTGTGACTTGCAGTTGTCTTTCATGTTGTCTCTGTTGTCTCTGTCCTAAAGATCTCATTGATCATTGCCTGCATCATTGGGGTGATAGCGTACCGCCTGGCGGTATACGCAGCCTTTGCCAGCATCATGAAGGACAGTGCCACCAGCAACCTGCAGGTGGTTGGCCCCTACATCACGCCACAGCTGGCCACCTCTGTCACAGCCTCCTGCATCAACTTTGTCATCATCATGATCCTCAACCTCATGTATGAGAGAGTGGCTATTTGGATCACTGACATGGGTGAGGGTCAGGGCGAGAGAGCGAGTCCCATATTATTAGGTTTCTCTGTCTTTATGTATCCATTATGCATTTCATATTGATCCTTGGAATTGTTATCATCCAAAGTGTGTTCCTTTTTTGTTTGATGTATTTAAAGTATATGTTTTATTGTGTTTTACTATGTGGCAGAAATACCCAAGACCCACCTGGAGTATGAGAACAAACTGACTGTGAAGATGTTCCTCTTCCAGTTTGTCAACTACTACTCCTCCTGCTTCTACGTGGCTTTCTTTAAGGGCAAGTTTGTCGGCTATCCTGGAAATTATGCATATATGTTTGGCAGCAACCTGAGGAATGAAGAGGTACCAGATATAACGAAATTACATTGCATAAGATAAGCACTGATAATTCAATTTTAGTCTGAATTTTAGTTAATGTTTGTTTCTTTCCCATCCCTCCTCGATCTCAACATTCAGTGTGACCCTGGTGGCTGTTTGATTGAGTTGACCACCCAGCTGGTGATAGTGATGACTGGTAAACAAGTGTGGGGCAACATCCAGGAGGCTCTGGTCCCGTGAGTACTCCAACTGAACCGACCATTTAAAGTATAATTCCACTGCAAACAGAAACATATACAGAGGGGTTACATTTCACACACTCTCTTAACAGGCTTTGCAGCCAAATCACATAACTCATAGCTATATCAACCATGGCTGGGGCCTTGTTTTGATATCATTTATCTTTTTCCAAATTTAGTGTTTTTTCAATTTTTAGAGTCATCTTTGCTAAGATGATTTTTTTAATTGTCAGTTAGTTCATTCTGCGAGTTGATTTAGAAAATAATCAAAGTAATGTAATATAATATAGCATTATCTAAACACAAAATCAATACGATTATGGCATTCAAGAGGTCTTTATAGCTATTGTTTACAATTCAATACAGCCTCCAAATGGCTGTTAGAGGGTGAATTATGTTGCCTCAAAGCTCTCTATCGCCCCCTTGTGTCCTTCAAAGCACTTTGAGCTGCACTCTGTGTATGAAAGGTGCTATACAAATAAAGCTTTACTTACTTACTTACTTCAGGTGGCTGATGAACTGGTGGGGCAGCAGGAAGGCACGAAGCCACCCAGAGAGTCTGTACAGCCGCTGGGAGCAGGACCACGACCTGCAGGAGTTTGGACAGCTGGGGCTCTTCGACGAGTACCTGGAAATGGGTAAACATTCAGTACACAATCAATCCATTACACAAAGAGGGAGATTTAGGGACACACTTGAAAGCTTGGCTGCAGTCAAGAACATTTTAGTGAAGTCCAGTTTCAGTTAAGACCAGGCCAAAAGCAAAACCAAGACAAACATTGGTTATTACCTGTTAAAATACTGCAACAACGTTTAGGAATACACAAACACAGATTTCAAACTATTTGTGATTCTGGGAGAAAATTAAAAGCTAAAAACTTTTAGTAAAATAACCCAAATTACTGATTTTTAGATAGATAGATAGATAGATAGATAGATAGATAGATAGATAGATAGATAGATAGATAGATAGATAGATAGATAGATAGATAGATAGATAGATGCAGTGTCCACTGACATTCTACAGATGGTGCTGTTTCCATCCTACTGTCTATCCTCTGTGTCCCAGTGATCCAGTTTGGTTTCATCACGCTGTTCGTCGCCTCCTTTCCCCTGGCACCCCTGCTGGCACTTATCAACAACATCATTGAGGTTAGAGTGGATGCATGGAAGCTAACCACTCAGTTCAGACGTCCTGTGGCAGCAAAAGCCCACAGCATCGGAGCCTGGCAGGAAATCCTCAATGGGATGGCCGTACTCTCTGTGGTCACAAATGTGAGTACTGGACAACAAATGTGTGCTTTGTGTCTGCTCATTATCATCCCAGTTGTACTTCTAGTTTTTCATACACCGTTTCTTTCCCTGCTCTCTAGGCGTTCATTGTGGCCTTCACCTCTGATATGATACCTCGGCTCGTGTACATGTACGCCCAGCCAGACGGTGAGATGAAGATGAAAGGCTACATAAGCAACAGCCTGTCTGTGTTTAATATCTCTGCAATTCCACTGGTCAACAAGCCTGATGACGGGGAGAACCCTCCCTGGTTCAACAGCTCCATCATCACTACCTGCAGGTGTGTGTGATTGTAAGGCATGCTTCCACTTCAATGTTAATATATGACAGTGGTGGAAAACATACTCAGATACTTTACTTAAGTACAAAAAGAGATACCGTCATCTAAAAATACTCTGTTACAAGTTAAAGCCCTCCATTCAAAATGCTGCTTGATTAAAGTAAAAATGAATTATTAACAGCATCAAAGTATCAAAGGGTACATATTTATTTTGCAGAATCTCCCCTTAAATATATTACAATATATATTATTATTATTATTATTATTATTATTATTATTGATGATGATTTAAAATGTAACCAGCATTGTAATGTAGCTAGTTGAGTGAAGCTAGTTCGAACCTTTTTATAACTTTGGGTTTGGTAGTTTAAGGGTTAACCCTGCACACCCATGGCCCACACCCAAAGTATTGTTAAAACTTTATCACTCTTGGTAGTTCTCCAACCTTAGCAGGTCTAATGAGCCACAATAGTTTAAAACACATGTGTGGGTATGCAGGGCCTTTAATCCATAATAATGTATCATTAAACATTTTAATATATCATCAAGTCATATGTTTTTTTTTATGTAAAATCAAAGTAACTGGTGATTTAGAGTAAAACTGGTTTGCCTCTGGTGTTTGCCTCTGAAATATAGTGGAGTTTAAGTATAAAGTAAGTAAGTGAAGAACCTCAAAGTTGTACTTAAGTACAGTATTCAAGTACATGTACTTAGTTACTTTTCACCACTGATATATGAAATGTCTGATCATGGTGGTGTGAAATAGTCCAGTGGCTTCTGGACACATCGATGCAAGATTTAGTTTAATTTTTTTTTAGCTAAGAATTCTTATTTAGTAAAAGCCTCATAAATACAGCTAAACCACTTGACTTAAATCACCATTTAACTACACTACTGTTAAAATGATGTGTTGTGAATATTTTATGTGTACTTTTTCATAATTGTAATGCATTTTTATCGATAAAACCGGAGTAGTTATTACTTCCTTTACCATTGCACAATGCACCAAAGAACAATATTGATTCAAAGCCTTTATAAACATGTTCCTTCTTTGTAGGTATCGTGATTACCGCTATCCTCCTGGCCACGAGAGACAGTACTCCCACACAATGCAGTTCTGGCACATTCTGGCAGCCAAGCTGGCTTTCATCATTATCATGGAGGTAAAACCCAGCCGCAGTGCTTCCACCAGCACCACCAACACTTTTTGACAACTTGAACTGGGCCTCACTTTTTTACCATGGGCAGTAGTCGATTGTTACAGTAATAATAACCCCCATTCTACTACACACACATTTTTTCAGATAATACAAATCCATGCAGAGTTTTTTTCTGCAGCTCTTCTTGACTCCAGCTTGATGTAAAACGAACCTGTTGTTCCTTCTTGTTCCACAGCATGTTGTGTTTCTGGTCAAGTTCTTTGTGGCCTGGATGATTCCTGACGTTCCCTCTGAAGTGAAGGCTCGAATAAAGAGAGAGCGCTACCTCGTCCAAGAGTATCTCCATAACTATGAAGTGGAGAAGCTGAAGATCCAACTCAGTCAAAATGGCCATAATGATTGTACCTGCCCGCCCATGATCTATCCATCTCTACCCAAACATGAGATGCTGTCAGAGTGTCTCTAGCCCAGCTAGCTGCTGGTCAATCAGCTGGACATAATGGGAAGACATGGTGATGATATAGATTGCCCTGCTTGTGTATGACCATCACTTTGCTGTAGTGCCTGTGTTGTTTGTCAACACACACACACACACACACACACACACACACAGTTTACTCCATTCACAGCCATCCCTCCTCTTCTGATCGTGAAAGTGCACACAGGTGAAAGACAAAGTCTCCATGCATGCAGAAACGTGTATTTAAACTTCTTTCTCATATTTATGGCTTTTCACTCTATGTTGTAATAAAATTGCTGATGATAATCAACATTTGCTGTAAGAAAAGAAAGAGAAAATCGTATACACTGGGTCTAAGCCTGACAACTTGCTCTTATTTTAATAAGACTTATTGAAGTGCCACTATGACTAACCAAAGACTGAATGCCTTACTATATCACAACCTTATCATTGGTTCCATCTGCCATTAGAATAACAATTGATATTTACAAACTGAGGGCTTGCTTATTATAGGTTTTGAGTGTTTCCCTTGTTCATATGTGCAGCTGTATGAAGGGTTCCAGTTTCATATACTGTACGTTTATGTTCAACTTGGTTGTTTTTTTTATTTTATTTTTTCAGTTACTGCAACAAATGTGAGCATTGTTTATTTGCATTGAGGTCACACCACAGATGTAACACCATTTTACCAAATGATTTTCATGTTCATAGGCTGGTCACATTTTTGCTTTAATGTCATAACAGCCCAGCAATTTCTCCAGGCCAAAATCTGACATGTGAATTAGCTTTTTATGAAGACAAATCTGTTACTGTGAGTAAGGGCAGATTTTGTCCTGCAATGGCCAGTTTTGGGCAGCAGCAGCTGGTGCATGTTGACTGTTGACAGTGAGTCCTGTTCCTGGAGATGACAAGCTTTAAGCCCTGAGAGTGAAGAGATTCCTTTTTAATGTGCCTCTGTTTACCAACACGTCGGAGCTAATAAAAGCCTGCCCCTACCTACTGAACTATGTTTGCTCCCCTACACAAAGCACATCAGCCTTCGCCCAGTTCTTGTGCTTCTGTTTTCCTCAGCTGTGTCTGTGTAGAGAAGGAAAGATACACATTTGTTTTATTTTTATTTTGCACAAAGCACTTAAATGAAACACGACTACCAAGGCATGAACATGTCAGTGTAAATGTTGTCATGACACTACGTATTCATAATTAGTCTTTTGAATCTGTGTTCATTTAAATGGAATAACAGTTGTACTGTAGGTAAGAGGGAGTCTGAATTTAATATTTATATCATGCTTAAATGACAACATGGAGAAAGTTGTAGCTTTTTGTTTTACAATTATATGAAGGACATTTCATGTTTATTTGGCTGCCTACATAAAATATGTGAGAAGTATCTGTTGAAGCTGAATTTTAGGTAAAATAGCTGGCTGGCTGTGCAACAGACTCAGGCAACTAAATCTATGTTTGTTCGAGATGCATGTAGATGTGACTGATCACGTAGCCGAGAGCAATGTTGGATTGATCCAGTTTGCCTTTTTCATGCTGTGCGCTCAGCTAAACTCATACCTGTTGATGCCTTAATACATCTAATACCTTGTGTTTTTGTTTTTTTTATTTCCTTGTATATCTCTTTTCTTATGTCTTCTTTTTGTTATGCTCTAGTAATATTTTATTGTATACCATTACCATGCTTGGAAAAAAAGTGAACCTGTTTACTGTATGCTTAAAGTTACAGTACAATTTAATGTTTTCATTCATTTGTTTCTGTAATTTTTGTTATTGTCCTGTATCCAAATGTGTATTGTAAACAAAGACAAATCTCTAAAATAAAGTACCAGTTTCATTTGAGTAATTGTTGGACATGTTTGGATCAATACTTTTTTAATTTCATTTCAAAATGTATTCAACAGGAAAGTATTAAAAAAGTAACATTTAGTTACAGATTAAAAACTGGTTTCCAGCAGGTTCCTGTTCTGCAGAGGCATGGAACACAGGACCTAGTTACAACACATGAAGACAAAAACACATGTACAGGATATTAGCATGGGCTATACAGATACAGACAACTAAAACAACAATACAGACAGTGCTAACAAGACTTGGACAATGCATGAACAATCAGTGAGTGCAAGTGTAACTGTTGAGAAGGTACAGTGTGTATGCCTTTTTGAAATATGTGATGGATGGTAGTGTTCTGATGTGATGGGGAATGTCATTCCATATTCTGGTGTATGTATGAAAAAAGGATACTGTAGCCCATCGGCTCCTCTGCTGAGGACATGGAAGTTTCTGTCCACATAACAGATGGCCCAAGAGAACACTGATAAGTATTCAGTGTTTGTTCACACTGGTGGGTGTGTTTTACACCAAAAGATGCTGGCATGGTTGTTTCACTTGGCACACCGAGAAGCCACTTAAACAAAGACATGGGCAACACTCAGGTTCAGGTAGGTTGGAAAGTGTGGATACAGAATTTTAAACAGAGTATTGTAATTATGGCAAATTATGGTTTATAAGCTAAACATGTTTTTCTATTAGGACAAATATTGTCCATATTTAATGTTTTGTGTACCGAAGCCCAAGTGTTGACTATTAAAAGAAGCTTTAGATAAGGAAAGAGAGGATACAAACTTTCTTGTAATAGATCTGCAATGTAAACTCCGAGTTGAACCTCTGTGCCCATTAACATCCAGCCTTCCGAGGAAGCCTTCTGCGACCTGGACACACATCAAGGTTTAACGGTTGTCCAGCTCTACGTGATGCCGTCCTTCTTCCTGACGGTGCTGATCCTCGGGCTTCCCCTCAACCTGCTCTCCCTCTGGGTTTTCCTCCACCGCCTGCGGCGCTGGACCCGCAGCACGGTGTTCCTCTTCAACCTGACCCTGGCTGACACCTCGTGGCTGCTGGCCTTGCCTTACCTCATCTACTACCACCTGGGCCAGCTGTACTGGAAGCTGGGGCTGCCACTCTGCATGGGTGTGAGGATGTTCTACCACAACTACTTCTACCTCAGCATCTTCTTCGTCACCTGCATCAGTGTGGACCGATACCTGGCCATTGTGCACCCGCTGCGCTCTCTGGTGCTGCTGGGCCGGAGGCAGACCTGCCTGCTGTGTGTGGCGGTATGGGTGGCCACTCTGATGCTCAGCATACCTGTTGCCAATATGACTCTGATCCAGACATGCCCCGGGAGCAACCGCACCGTCTGTACCCTGTACATACTGCTGAGTGAGACCGGGGAGAGCCTCCCCTTTTCCATTTGTTGTTCCACCATCGGCTTCCTTTTCCCGCTGCTCTCCATCTGCTACTGTGGCCTGCGCAGCGTCAGAGAGCTGCGCCACCGGCCCTGCCGCCCCGATCCGCACAACAAGCAACGGCGGCTCCGGCGGGCGCTGAGCGCGGCGCTAGTTTTCTTTGCTTTGTTTTACCTGCCCTACCACCTGAGCCGCAACGCGGCCATCGTGATGCGGGCAGTCTACCCTGACAATCCCGCCTCCTGGCAGCCTGCAGACCTGGCCTTCGCCTTGGAGATGTGCATCTGTAGCCTCTTCACTTGCGTGAACCCTCTGTTCAGCTGCTTCATGGGCCGCCAGTTCAGAAAGGAGTTTTACGGTATTTTTGCTGTCATGTTTTCCCAGTGTCCAGGCATGCAGGTGGCGTCAATGATATCTAAGCGGACCAGGATGACAGTGAGGAAAAGGCAGGGGATGTCTACTGTCACACCTGTGTGCGCACTGCCTGCACCTGGATCTTAATGAGCTGAATAAATGTAGGCTAAATCAATAATGTTCTCTGTGCACAATTAAACTGTATAGAAAACTGTTTGTATGCCCTTTGTTTAATCACTTGTTTTCTTTGATTAATGGAATACGATAAATAAACTGTATATCAATGGTTTGTACTTCTCAGTCTCCTTTATCTCATATCAGAGATTTGGTCTCCTTAACTTCCTTACACAACACTGCCTCTGCGTGGTTGACTGCATACTGTACTTTACGGTCTCGTTCCACATGTGTGAATGGCATGTCTTTCTTTTATTCAGTGAACAACATTACAATGCTCAGTTTATACATTTTAGTGAAAATAAATCTTTCTGC
This sequence comes from Zingel zingel, assembly GCA_023566125.1. Taxonomy (NCBI): domain Eukaryota; kingdom Metazoa; phylum Chordata; class Actinopteri; order Perciformes; family Percidae; genus Zingel; species Zingel zingel. Next base: position 17,434,369 of record CM042320.1, read on the forward strand.
CTAAACGTGTCCCTGAAGTTTTAACACTGTGTAAACGCCGCAGGTCACACTAAAACCGAGAAATAACCGGATGTGGGGGGGGGTCATTGCTTTGTGCCTGCTGCAGCAAGGTATTTATAAGTGGTCGGAGCTATTCCTGAAATCCTTTTTTATTCAGTTATATATAGTCTACCTAAGTAAATGAGAGAGGTTATGCAATTGTCAATTGTCACCGTTAACAGTAGTAGTAATTGAATTAGAGGAGGGAGCGGAGGGAGGAGGGGCGCTGCACGGAGCTGCTGACAGGTAGAGGAGCTGTGCGCTGTCCGCGGTGCTGAAACCTCCTCCGGCTGCCTCACCGGAGATCCTCACCTCAGATTAGACCGGAGCTCCGCTGACCTGCACCGGTTGAAGATTTTCACTTTTTTCCACCTCGATTTCTCAAAGAATACAAAAAAAGTATCTATTTTCTGTGTTGCTGTTTTCGAATCGCTGCTTGGATCTTAAGATGGCACTGCATGGATTAACATTGCGCAAGGCAAAAGCGGACTTATTTGACTGCTGTTTTGTGACTGTGAAACCAGCCCTTTCAGACTGAACGTGTTCCCCCTCTTTCTCCATTTTCTGGCTCATCTTTTTAGGACATCGAGGCGTTTTCTGCTTAAAAACCAGAAGCGCGTTATTTGGATTAATATCTTAACATGCTCATTAATGCAGCACTGCCATTTGTTATAGTACTATAAAAAAAATTAAGATAATTTAAATATGGAGCCAGGCACTGAGAAAGCTGCCCCTACCACTAAGGAGGGAATAAAACAGATCGCAGGAAAGGCCCTCGGGAAAATTTACAGGTAAGGCGAAAGAAATTCCCATTTCTGCATCGCTTTCTATAACAGTATGAATCTGTTGTGAGAAATAAAAAATTAAAAAAATGTCCAGATGTTAAGATCACAGATAAAACATGCACTGGCTTTAAATGTGCTTATTACTGAATTACAATGAAATCATGAGGGAAATCTCTTCTTTATGAGATGAATCACGGACAGGATGCTGGAAGCAGAGTCGTGTGGCCCGAATATTTAAGGATCAGATATTTCCCTGGAGGATGATCCCCTCCACCAGCTGCTGTGGGTGTTTTTTAATAATTAATGAAACAGAACGAGTCGTGACACAAGGTCGGAGGATATCTATTACCTTATGTATCTAACTGTATTAATCCAAGATCGATGAACTTCATATCAATTGACTTCCTTTATTCTTTATACTGTCAGAAGGACCTAAATGAAATGTAATCCAAAAGAAAACTGACAACTGACTGGAAAGCAAACAGATCTATTCAATTTGAAATCAGAGAAAGGGAGAAGGTTGTAGAGGAGCAGTTTTCACATTTATAACATTTTATTATTTATTCATTCTGACTGGAAATGCAAATAAAAAATGGCCTTTGTTTGAATATTAAGCCGAAAAACAAAACAATTTTTACACAAATCATCTGGAAACACGAGCTTTAAAAAAAAATACAGATACTTTAGATGACCAATGTGTGCAAGCACACAACATTCGTTTATTTTTTGTACTCCTTAAATGTCTTTCAGATCTTGAACTTGATTTCAAGCTGCAACATTGAAACGTTCAAAGCTATGCAAGAAAATAAATCTGTTGGTTTCATTTAAGCTGTGGCAGGCCTGGTATTTTACTGGATGAGGCCTTCACATTTCAATGCTTAGTTTTTTAAATTAACTTAAATTTCTTTGCACATTTGAAGTGTAAGCCAAAGCAAAATACCAACGTCACATGTATGAGAGCTAATAAAAACAAAATAAAATGGCAAAATTAACTCTAAACAACGATGATGCTGATATTGCTGCAATGCGGTATGAAGGTAATTTTTTTCTCGTTTGCCAACGAGTCTTTCTTTTACAGAAACATGAAGAATTTCAGCAGGGAACGAAAAAAAAGCATTTTGACTTTAACTAAAAAGGAGCAGGCTTCCAAACGGGACTGAGGCAAATAAAAAAATAAATAAATAAAGAAGGCCTGTCGTTGAAAGAGCACGAAGTAAAAATGCAAGCATTATTTCCTCTGTAGCATAAGCTGCAAACAACCTGTAAGAGGCATATGAATGAATGCACGAGTATAAACTGTTTTTTGTTGTTGAAGATCAAAACGAAAATCAACGAAATCACATATTTTCCACTGATAGTTCTCGCTCTTTTAAATGCAGATAAAACTGCCTGCATGTTTGATTCCACACATCCGACATTTTGACAGTGGATGTAACCTAAAAAAAAAAAAGAGCATATATAATCGTCTCGTGTCGTGCAGGAGGTTGGAAAAGCGGCAGCAGACAGGTGATGCGATCGAGCTGACGGAGGATGGGAGACCCAGGGCGGACCAGGAGCGGAAGAAGCCCCTGTGTGACTGCACATGCTTCGGGCTTCCGCGCAGATACATCATCGCTATGCTGAGTGGGCTCGGCTTCTGCATCTCCTTCGGTATCCGGTGTAACTTGGGTGTGGCCATCGTCAGCATGGTCAATAACAGCACGATCCATGAAAACGGCAAGATCATCATCACAGAGGTGCCTGTAAACTCCGCCCCCCCCTTCCTCCCCCCTCCTCCCCATGCACGAGCCCCTCATGCTTAATAAGTGATGAGGGCCAGAACCTAGACTAACAATAGGTTTTTAAGCACACCTATAGAACCTTAATTGACTTTATATTGCATTTCTTGTACTGAGCATGTATGTTACAGTAGCAAAGTAGAAGCAAATAGGATACGTGTAGGTTGCTTTATTTTTATTCGTAATTTTCCTAAAAATCTGCTCATTATGTGCTTTAATTATGTGATCGATCACGTTATTTACCACTGGTGTCGCTGCAAAGGTAAAAAAGCATCACATAAAATAGATCCAGATAGCTCTCTACTATTACACTATTTTCCACTGACAGTATTTCACATTTAGATAAGAAGCATTTTAACGAGTTCACCATGTTACATTGGTTTTCTTTCTTTTTTTATGATTAAAATGTATCTTTATTTTTCTCTGAAAGAAAGCGAAATTCAACTGGGGCCCAGAGACCGTGGGGATGATTCATGGCTCCTTCTTCTGGGGCTACATAGTTACTCAGATTCCAGGAGGATACATCTCCTCAAGACTGGCTGCAAACAGGTAACTGCACGCGACCATTTTTGGAAATAAACTACGAATAAATAGTGCGGGTGGGGGTATGAGGAAATAGATTTCTAAGTATCATTCTCTCTGTTGTAGATATGTTCCTATTTTTTTTATTTCTAATGGAAATGTAGGTGTAATATTTGGATGTTGGTCTCATGGTTTGAATAAAGGAGCCTGACCTTACAGCAGATAAACTGGGGATTTGGCTGATGCCCACCAGGCGTGCCTCCTCATGTTAATGAGCTCCCATGGGACCACCATGTCTAATCCTTTATGTTCAGAGGCATGGCAACCACACCAGCCAAAGCCCTGTGTGAAATGCAGTTCTAAGTAATGATTGTTGTATGATTTTAATGGCCATACTGCCTCTTTATCACATTATGTTACTAACAACTGATTAGTCAGCTACAATTAGACAAAGGGAACAGAACACATGTGCAATGTGCTATTTGAAAATTCTGTAAATACAAGAGTGATGCTATAAAAAGCAACCAAAGTAGGATAAGGCCTTGTACATCCACATTATAGGATTGCTAGGTTTCTCATGAGGGAAATTGAGCCTAAAGAAGATGCAAATCTCATGCCAAGTCAGCTGAGCCCCCCTTCTGCTGCAAACACCTCCTGTGCTCACTCCCTGGAAGCTCAATAACTGCCTGTGTGTGTGTGTGTGTGTGTGTGTGTGTGTGTGTGTGTGTGTGTGTGTGTGTGTGTGTGTGTGTGTGTGTGTGTGTGTGTGTGAGTGACATAAATTAGGATTGATGTATCTTCCTTATCAGTGTTTATTGTTTCAGTATGTGAAGTATCATAAAGTTAACGTGAACATTGTATGGATATCTTATTGCGTATCTAATGTTTTAATGTCTTTGAAGTGCTTGAATCAATATTGATGCCATGTTGTATCGTGCTTGAATAAGATTATCTTGTTTTGATGATATTCTGGCAAATAATTCCAACACACTGTTTATCCAGAGTTTTCGGTGCTGCAATCGTGCTGACATCCATCCTGAACATGTTCATTCCCTCTGCCGCCCGAACGCACTATGGATGTGTCATCTTTGTGAGGATATTACAAGGGTTGGTGGAGGTACAGATGCACAGTTTGCACATCAGATCCTGACCTTTAAAAGACTCAACAAATGATGCCTCATTATCAAGCTGAGAGCTAAACTAAACCCTTAATGAAATTGTCCTGACATTCTGTATTTGACCATGTTTTACAGTTTGACCACTCTTTTTCATACTGAACTCCCTGGCTTTCTATTTGAATTTGCACTAGAACATGAAACCCATTATGGAGATTTTCCATTCAATATACTGTATACAATTGTCAGATCAGTACAGCAAACAGCATAAACCTCTGAATAGCAGGGCTTATTTATGTTGGTTTCCCTGGCCAAAACAGCTCGATGTTCACATAGAAACATCTAGAATAAAAGAGATAAAAACCACTTGATGTGGGCGGCTCCCACAGCTCAACAGAAAAGAAAAGATTTCAGCGAGAGATGCTATTATCAGACTGAAGGTCATCCTCCTTTGTGATTTTGTTTTTTGCTGCACGCTGTCGTTTCAATAGCAGCTCATGACCGTTAAGAGAGCGAGCCGCCTGTGTTCAGCACCCATCGACTTATTACTGCAAATTAAACATTAGCATTTCAGGGTGTCTCCCACTGCAAGCCCCAGCAATTTGTGTCTATCAATGGTTGATTGTATGCCACTTAGTGTGTAATGAAGATTTAATGGGAGCAAATTCAGTTTGTTTTTTTCATGAAGTGGGCAGCCTGAATCTGCACTGACTCACACCTAACCCATTAGTCTTTATTAGAAAGGTTAGGTACAATGCATGTCCGTTTGTTTGTTATTAACTGCAATTTGTCTTGCATGTCTTTGGCAAAAGAGAACAGACAGCATTAATCAGTTACATTGCATACATTCTATTGACTTAAAGTAGAAAAATAGATGTAAAATAATTAAGAAGATTAAGAAAAACACAATAAAGTTAAAGGAAAATGATCCTCGTGTGTTCAGACTGTGACTGTAATGTCATTTGTCTCTGTGCAGGGAGTGACTTATCCAGCCTGCCACGGGATCTGGAGTAAATGGGCTCCACCGCTGGAAAGAAGTCGTCTGGCAACCATCTCCTTCTGTGGTACAAAATCTACACACATACTCATGTTTCTGTGATTGGCTCATTAGTGTCATAGAGACTTATCATCATATTACTTCATACACTGCAATGCAGGTTTAGAATAACAAAATACTGCTACTCAAATGTGTGTGTAAATATGTACTGAACACACTGGGACAACACTGCTCTCTGAATAAGCAGCATGGATCAAATTCTGCCTGGTCATAATATTTTGTCTTGTTCAGGATCATATGCTGGTGCAGTGATAGCCATGCCTCTGGCTGGGATCCTGGTCCAGTACACTGGATGGCCCTCTGTATTCTATTTGTATGGTGAGTTTCATTGTGTTAACACCTTAAAGTGAGACTATGCAACTTTTCAAAGAATAAACAACAGAAGCTCTCTCTTACAAATTAAAAGTTCAATTCATAAGCTCTAACTCGCACCCTTGCTCAATTTAATACACTCAAGAGTTTTACTGCTACAGCCATTGTTATGGCTACACCATTCAATCAATTCTACATATCTTGTGCATCATTTTATATACATTTCCCCAAAATGTAGTCTGACATATTTGATATCTTTAACAAACGTTGGGATCTCGGCTAGAATTTAAAATACAGTTCTGTGGGTCTGAGCAACGGTTGGCTGCACAGCATGAGTTTGCAATGACACATGTTCATCTCTCTCATGATCTGTTCAGGATGCTTTGGGATATTTTGGTACATGTTCTGGGTCTTGGTGTCTTATGAGAGCCCAGCGGAGCACCCGACCATCACAGACGAGGAGCGGCGTTACATCGAGGAGAGCATCGGTGAAAGTGCTCAGCTGATGGGCGCAATGGAAGTTAGTTCTCAATCTGTATCCATTGATCTGTAACACCACACCAAGTGCAACACCAGCTGATTCTCTGTTTGTTTTAACAGAAATACAAGACCCCCTGGAGGAAATTCTTCACCTCCATGCCCGTCTATGCAATCATCGTGGCCAACTTCTGCAGGAGCTGGACCTTTTATCTGCTTCTCATTAGCCAGCCTGCATACTTTGAAGAGGTGTTTGGCTTTGAAATCAGCAAGGTAAATACACCCAATAATGCCTAGTGTCAGCCAAGAAATAGCTTTCAATGTCATGTAATCTAATGTTCAAGATTACAAGATAAGATTTCTCAGATATGAATTGCAAATTAAGAACCTTCTTGATATCACTGCTTTGATCTATCCTATTAGGCGCTGAAAAGTATAACAATGCTGTTGTTCATTCATTTTGTAATTTGAAATTTATTCTTGTGCTCTAAAAATGTTAATTTTAAAATTTTATAAAAGTGTGATTCTCAATATTAAAGCAGCTATAATCAATAATTTTTATAATAACAATCTGAAAACGTGACAATGTGAAAGGGGTCGCTCGTAGTGACGGACCTACGGTACAGAGAATTATCTCTGGAATCTGCAGCTCCTTGGCTTTACGGAGCTTCATAGTGAGTGTTAGCTCATTGTTTAGCTGTCCGGCCCGCAACTTTACTGTTTTGGTTCACTCTCACATGGCATTGTTTTGTTTTTACAGTGTGGTATTAGTACTTTTACTTAAGTAAAGGATCTGAATACTTCTTCCACCACTGGTTGGTAGAGACCAAAACAGAGCTAAAAAAAGGTGACTTATATTGAGTGCATGTAGTAAAGTGCTTGAGCTTTTACAGTTTAAATGGTTTACCTTGACTTATTACTGAATACATTTATGTTGATTTGACCTGAAAATGGAATGTGGGAATCATTACCTAATTTTTTAAGTTGAGTCACGGTTAAAATTCTTTTAGTGAGCCCTTTTCACAAACCATTAAGTGGAATAATCTTACTCCTTTAGGAATATTTCACTTAGGTTAAGAAAATAGATTTGAACACTGATTTTGATCATTTTTATCAGGACAATTTTACAATAATTGATACTGAAAGTGCTGTGGTTTGGTACTTTTTTGATCCTGCTGTCCATGAATGAAGATGTGAGACAAAGATTCCAGTTGATCTTAAAATTTCATAATCTTTACCCTTGCTGGAGAGTGTGAAGCATGAATCAAGCTGGTTTGGCAGGTGTAATTCAGCTTCAGGATGTGCTGCTATGATTACTGCAGGTGAATTATTGCTTGGCTGTGATGCTGCAGTCAGAGGTTGAAACGGACATAAAGATTGTGTCTGAGAATAGAAGAAGAATCAGTTTTGCTTTGACAGTTTCTTTGTGGCTGTCACTTTTGATTTAGACAAGTGTTTTGATGGTTTCTCAGGTTGGTGTAGTGTCAGCGCTCCCTCACTTGGTCATGACCATCGTCGTGCCATTAGGAGGCCAGTTAGCGGACTATCTGCGCACCCACAACATCATGTCCACCACTATGGTCCGGAAAATCATGAACTGCGGAGGTGAGACTTTGATAATCCACTTTCTGTCTGTTACCATATTATTATAGAAGTATTCCTCACCAGTTTACTCTCTTCTGGTTGTTTTTAGGGTTCGGTATGGAAGCCACTCTCTTGTTGGTAGTTGGTTTTTCTCACAGTAAGGGGGTGGCCATCTCTTTTTTAGTTCTGGCAGTGGGCTTTAGTGGATTTGCAATATCAGGTGAGTCTCAGAACAGTGGATTCTAGTTCAAATTATTTAGTGTTATTCAAAAGAGCACAAAACTCAGAATTTTCACTCTTTGTTGCTGTAGGTTTCAATGTCAACCATCTAGACATCGCTCCTCGCTATGCCAGCATCCTCATGGGTATATCCAACGGGGTGGGTACCCTGTCAGGGATGGTCTGCCCTTTAATAGTGGGAGCCATGACAAAGAACAAGGTGAGTCATTTCTATTCATACTGTGATGTGAATGTTAATGCAGATAGGAATTTTTTATGTTGAACACTTTATACCTTTATATGATGGCCAGGGTTAGCTAGTTGCTCCAAATCGCATTTGATTGGATAAATGTACAGTATTTAACCGCCCCAAAGTTTTAAAGGAAGAAAAAAGAGAGGCATTTTGATATAAAATACACATATTTGGCATGTAACAAGAGATAAATGAACAATAAACACAGGGACACAGGATTAGGATTAGCACTTTAACACTCAAACTGCTTCATCAGGACTGAGTGTAGTTAGATCATATTTGACACATGATATTTGATATTGACAGTGGCCTGGCAACCCCACAACTGTCATCAGACTTTGATTCTAAATCCTGATTGGTACACAGGTAGCATGACATCATCTTTCTCCAACTACTGTACCCACTTCAAATCAGTGGGAAGAGCACAGAGATAAACACAGAAAGAGAAATCTTTCATGGGAACCAAAGCTTTGCGAACTTTAGCAGAACCTTTAGGAGCTCACTGCTCATGGTAAGAAGTCAGTTGAGAGAACACATTATCAGGGCCTTAAATAAGTGACTCAGCCTGGCTGCAACTGTTTTCTGTCTCTAGACCCGGGAGGAGTGGCAGTATGTCTTCCTCATTGCTGCCCTGGTGCATTATGGGGGAGTGGTGTTTTATGGGATCTTTGCATCTGGGGAGAAACAGCCATGGGCTGACCCTGAAGAAACCAGCGACGAGAAGTGTGGTTTCATTGATGAGGATGAGCTTGCCGAAGAGACGGGGGACATTACGCAGAGTTACAGCGCGATGGGCGGTCCGGCTAAAAGCTACGGGGCCACTGCACAGCTCAACGGAGGCTGGGTGCAGGACTGGGATAAGACGGAGGAGTATGTACAGGAACCGGCCGGAAAGATGTATGCTGAGCGCGGCTACTCTTAAACCAGACAGTTGTGGAAAGTCTGCTTACAGAAAACTCTGTAAGCACTCTCCATCACAGATTGCACAACATTATCTTAGAAATTTAAATCCATTCTGTGTATTCAAGTAAAACGGTTACTAGATTCAAAAAGCCAATGTAAAGAATTAGTTAATTGCAATGCAAAACAATCCTCATTAGATTATCATGTCTCTCATCACATCTACCTACTGTAGGGCTTCACTATACAGAGAGCAAAGAAAACTGCAGGCCTATGTTGTACTTCTTAGGCACCCAAACCTCATCAACCTACTTGAACAACATGAGCCAGATAACACTGCAGTTGACCATCATATAGGGTCTTTCTCTGAAATACCACTCTGATTGCACTGAAACTATAAGTATTCTAAAAACAAAATTCTATTCTGTTTCTCAAATGTGTTTTATGTACTGTATATATATATATATATATATGTATACTGTTTCTGTGAGACTATTGTGGATTTTGGGTCGTTGATCTGTGTTAACATTAATATAAAAGGCCATATTTTTCATGGACAGTACCTTTTCAGGGAGATGTCTGCTTGCAAAAAAAGGTCTCCTCCTGGAGCGAGGCCTATAATACTCTATAAGACAAAAACAGCGTGAGTGAAGTTGAACCGTAGTTTTAGTGTGTGTTTGTTTGCATGAATTTGCTCAGATCAATGTTTCAGATGCAGCCGCCTCACAGTCATTGATAGTCCTCATTTGGCTCACTGCTTTGTTCTTAGATAGGCGTCTTCTGCCATTTTAAATAATAAAATGAACTTTCATAATCAGGTGCCAGTCGTAATGTGAGACAATTCAAAAAAGTGTTGAAGGCGATTGCTCAGAAGACATTGTTTATTGATGTTTGGTGTGCACTGCAATAAATTCTGTGTACCAGCCGCCACCCATCACATTCTGTTTTGTAATGTAACACTGGCTTGCTGTATCTAACTGTAATTGTTTTGGAGTTATGTGATGCTCAACATTAAGGTGTGTGTTTTAACAAATTACTAGGGTCTGGAGAACCCAGCTTTAGTGCTCATGATGCAGGACATGTTTTTTGCATTTTGTGAGCAAGGAATGCAGTAATGTATGTGAACAACCAGGTCGCTGTGATCTCTTGGTGTTTCTTGGTTGTTCTCATTGTCACCAAAAGTACTTTGTTGACACTTTGATATTGTCACGTTTGAGTGGACCACATGAGATAATAGATGGCTCTTTCACCACTTTATTTGCCATTTGAACACTTTCTTCATTTGCTGTATGAAATTTGCAAGGATGTTAAAAAATATATGAATATTTAAGAATGTTTAAGATGACCAAAAGATGCTATTACGGCTTTGTGCCTAAAGTTTATGTAAACAGATAGATGTGATTTTATGGCTTCTAATATTGTGTTTAATGAAGAGGTATGTTGATGTCAAAAGTGTTGTAAAAAAATACTCATATCATTTTATAAAAAACAACCAAAAGTCACGTTTTTGTCATTCTACATCATCTTTTCATCTTGTGCGTTGATGTGATGTTCTGTAGTGCATTCAGCTGTTTATTTGAAGGTTAGTGGTGCTCAGAGCCTGGAGTCAGACTACCTAACCAGTTAACCACCTTTTCCAATCAGTGTTGTGCATCTCCAATTCTCTCCACGTTTCTCATTAGTAAATCAATGACTGAGGTCTCTGGAGTCCAAGAAGAGAATATTGGACCCTGTAGCTTGGTAATTGGTAAGGGGAAAACAGTAATGTTAACGCTATTACCGTAGTTTACATTCCTACAATTCAGAATCATTGTCTGTCTTCCCAAAGAGTCCTGACTTTAATATGCAGCGTAGATGAAGAGGTGTCATGTAGGTGCACCAAAGTGTGATGAACCTATTAAACTAATCTCACACTTCTCTGAATTGCACAGGAAAAGAAATCAGAGGCACAACTGAAAAAGAAAACGCATTGTGAGAATGTAACGCAGAATATTACCCTGTCTCCTCAGTGTGTCCTCTACACATCTGAGGTCAACTGTGTTATATGCAACATCTTTTATAGAGTGTTGTCTAGACCTACTCTATCTGTGAAGTGTATTGAGATAACTGTAGTTATGATTTGATACTATAAATACAATTGAACTGAATCTTCAACTATTGACCCAGCTTCTGCATTAAATTGTGACAAATCAATACCGTTTAACTCTAGAGCATATGGACTTTTAAAACAAAAAATGCTTCTAATGAATCAGAATAAATGTTGGTGAGAAGGTTGTGCTACCTTTGTACAGTGATTGTTATTGTATTTTCTAGTTATTTGTGTTTCATGTTTGCTAGAAAAACACTGAACAAACAAACTGAATTAAAACACATAAAAGACATCAATGCTCATTATAATGCAGACAGTCAATTTACATTTGAGTCAAATACTTGATGTAACTTACAATGAGTGCTGTGCAGAATGAGGTTCGATTCCTACATTATCAGTGCTAGAAGCAACCATTAGTCATAAATGCAAAGGGTAAATGCAGGTGAAGTACTGACTTTACAAGGTGAAACCTGAATGCAACATTAGTTCAATGCAACGTTGTTCTGGGATGACAGGATGATATTCATTTGACCAAAGAAATTATTATGAAAAGAAATAATTAAGAAAATAGCAGATGTAAATTTCTACCTGTTACTCTTACCTTAAAAAAGTCAATAAAATAAGAGATAATCATAGGGCAAAAACAAAGCAAGAATCTGTGAGAATCAAAATAGTATAACATAGAAAATGCAATATTAAATTTGTAGTGCATGATACAAATATCAGTGTAAATGTTTTACAGTGGCATATTGATATCTAGATCACAAATGTACATAGGATACTGTATGCTGGTTTGCACACATGCATAGCGTGTGCAGAACTTTCTAAATTGTATAGGTTATACAACAAACGCCACACACAGGGAGTCGTGAGAGAACTGATGGAGGGATTATGACTCACAGTTAAATCTGAACTCAGATGTGTACAGAGTGAACAAGCAAGGTGATATTACCTTATGGTGGTGCCTCTGTGCTGCTCTGCAGTGTGTCAAACACGCCGCTCTGGAGGCCTACAAACTGCAGCCTGTCACTGAGTTGGTATATAATTCAGGAAGACATGGCATCCATCAAGCCATATGTATCACTCAGAGCTCCTACATACAGCAGGAATGGGGAGTCTGGATGAATTAAAGACAGTGATTCTAACTGGGCCTTTCAGCCTCTGCAGGTGGGAATGAGTCATATGGAGCAGATGCAGAATATAAGAGCAGTCCATCATTAGAGGTCTGAGCAGCTTCTTTAAGGTATTCATTACACATGATATCACGTTGCAATGTGACCAACTGGAAACCGTTAAATGTGGTAGGTTTTCCAACCTTCTCAGTAGGCCAGGGTGAATATATGCAGGGAAAGTCTCTGCAGCCTCTTACAAATTAAACATTTGCAGCTCCCCTCTCTCCTAAGAAGAAATGATAGACAGGCACAAAGTTTGTGGGGGTGGGGGTTAAGGTGTTGACCATCGGTTTTATGCACATGATGGACAGTCTGAATCAATTGAATGTGCAGTCTACAGTAGCCCTGCTCTGTAACTGATGCTTCGATCACAGGAAGCAGCTCCATGTCTGAAACACCTCCAGGAGCAGCAGTGGCAGCAATTACAATAAATCTCAAGTTTCTCCTCCGATTATCTGCTCGGCTGAGGAGGGAAACCATTAACGCTCACCACCGCCTGCTTCTCGGTGCACATGTTAATTTGACAGAAAACACAATTGTGTCACCAGCCACGTGGAACATGTTTTCTCATGCCTAACCAGCCGGTGTGGTCATGGCTGTTGCACCGGTGACGTACCTGTTGGTGTGCGCAGTAATTGGACAAAAATCTGTGTGTTGACATTTCATTCATAGGTGGGAAATCTCTCAGCATTCACCTGCCTCCAACCTCCACCCTCTGTTGTCTTTGCAGCATCTCAGACTTAGTTGTTGTAATGTTGTTGGTGCCGTTTGTGTAATAGCGAGGGCAAGTGAAGGGGGATTGAGTAGTTGTCAGTCTGTGGGGCAGGTGCAGTTTGGCTCCTGGGGGACTGTAATAGGATGAGGCCCAGCCAGAATGAGTGTTTGATGACAGGGTTGCACTCTCCCCTGGGACTCTGCATGCTTGCAATTATCCTCCAGATCCCTTCTCGAGTCTACAGTCCAAATTGTACACAGCAATCTCTCCTCACTGCTGCCTGAATATCCTTTAACTTACAATTTAAAATACAACTCCCTCATTATGCAAAAAGATCAGGTAATTAGAACCCAACATTTAAAGCAGTATTGGAGTAATTACTGTTTTATGGCACCCTCCAGAGTGACATTACACTATCTTGGGGCAATTGAATTCATAAACGCCTTCTTCTCCTCCCTTGCTAACTGCTTTATTAATGGAGAGCTTGACACCCCAAATCAGTCTGTCTCACTAGACATGTTATATGTCTCTGTTCTCCACCCACTGCCACAGGATTTCTGAATCTTCCCTACATGATTTTTTTTAAATCTTGTTTTTGCACATAGCTTAGATAAAAAAACTCCCTTTTGTCACATGCAATGGCGTCCACTTTAAAACATCTCCATCTTGTTGAGCTCCCAAAAGCAACATCAACTGTGTGCTATGATTATTTTCATCTATGCACCGAAACATGTATCAGTATCAAACTACTAACACAGTACTGAGGCAGAGAAACAGTGATGCCTTTTAAGGGCAACATTTTCAGACCTGCCATATGTGGAGGGAGAATTGCATCTTCCATAATCAGAGGAAGAGGAGGGAGATTGCTACATCCAATTGTTTTATCCTCCACAAAACTGGTTTCCTACAGTTGCATGTGAGGTAATCTATCACAGGTCCTTCCAGTCCCCCTCCCCCATTTCACATTACGTTGACAGCTTCATACCCTCCTCTCTACAACATGTTCCAATCAGGCTTGTATCACACACACAGACAAAGGATGAGAGGCTGATAAGATTTTATATGATATTCTCATTGCTTTCAGTGCTTTGCTTTGGAATCTGGATAAAATGCCAGAATTGCAGATAACATTTATTGTGTTTTAATCTTCTACCTCACAATGAAAAAAGGCATTCGTTAACCAGAAAATAGCTGCAACTTACAGAACCTCTCTTTTAGGTCAGCATCTAACAATTATTTTTATAATCAATTAATCGTTGCAACTCTAGTTTCTTTTGTCCTTTTTTCGTTGTACAGTAATCACTGGCTTTACTACAACGTAACCCCCTCCCTCTGTGCCACAATACAATCGTATTTCTGCAACCACAGCACCTCACTGGAGCATCTGACTGTGCAGTTTTTATGTGTTGTCCTGAAAAGGACGATGTAAACTTCTTTCATTCTGTTCTTCAGACTCAGTAGAAATATTACACTTCCATCCATCTTTTTTTTTTACAGCTTCACTGCGAAAAACCCAAATGAAAACATCAATCCCTCTTGGTTGGTGCATGCCTGATGATGGTGGCCACTGATCATCAGCGTCCTGTGAGTGGGACACAGGTGTGCAGAGGGGCCCTCCTGCCTCTGTGATCCGTCACCGAGGCCAGACAAGGGCCAGGCTGGAGCGGCTTAGGCACGTGCCGAGGGAGGGCTCTACACCCCTTCACCCGCTCCTCCACCCCGCCCCTCAGAGGCCTCCCTATTCACACTACCAGATGGGGGCTGGATCTGAGTTTTAATGAACACTATCCTTCAAGAGCCTTTAGAAGCTGCAGAACAACAGTCGCCCAAAGCGCGTCTCCCTGCAGTTTGTTGCCCCACGCTGACACAGAACAATATTACACTGGATAGAATGAAAAACAAGTGAAGGATGAGATGTGAGAGCAGGAAATACTGTGCGTTTCATTTCTAATTTTACATCCTCACTGTTCCAAGAGATAAGCTGCTAGTTGAACAGTTAAGAGATGTATCCAAGCTAACATTTAAAGTGGGCTGGTGGTAGATATTATGGAGCTGTGTCAAATTCCTGCTGTTTGAAGTGATACAATAAGACAACCCTGTACTTTCACCTTGAAGGTTAAGAGCAGTGGGCAATTTGTTCGCACTTTTGACCAAAAACTGGTAAATAGCTGTTCTATATTAAAGGGGTGGTCTTAATAATTAACAAGTGGGACCCTTTGCAAAATGAAGTTTTTTCTATATTCAAATAACGCAGCTCCTTGTCAAGAAAACAAATGATTTTTTTGGCATTAAAAGATTGACAATAATGGGCTTTCCTCTTTATTATCATCACTTGTCAGACATGTATCCTACATAAATAAAAAATTTGTTTTCATTGCGCATAGGTAGATAAAGGGAGAGGACTAAATTGTAGGCTTCTCGTATGGAGTCAGACTCACACTTATGAATCATCACCACGGCTGCTAACCCACTCTGCCAGTTATGTGTAAGGCTGTGAAGAAGAGTGAGAAACGTCTAAAAATGAAAAAAAAAAAAAAATGTGTCAGCGTTCAGTCCCAAAGGCTTAATGTGCTGCTTGGTAACAGGATGCAAATTATTCGCTGAATAAACTCCAGAAATGTGTCCCTAAATTATTTAATTTATTTTCTCACATTCTGACCTAACATGATGAACATTTTTATTAAATGAATTTGCATATATATTTATAACCTAGGACCAATCATTGTTGGTTTACATCCAGCCAGATGCATATGTTCTTCATTGGATGGAAATAAATTGGTTGTGTACATGCAGCCCCTTACTCAGTGACCCATGTCTGTCTCAACGTGAATTGCTTTCATGGCGTGTTAAACGAGCCGTGGTCGTGTTGGTGTTTCCTTCCGTACGGCGGACGGGTCTCTAATCCGCTGTCTGCCAGAGTTATGTCACACGCAGCTATTGTGGAAGGTTTGATTGAAGACGCCTGGTCTGACTAACTGATCCCTCGCCGCAGAGCTGCTCTGACACACGGGAGAGGTCTGAAATGTGTGAATTGGCAGTCGAGTCACATGACTGGCATCAAGCCAATAAAAATGTTTCGTTTCAGAGGGAGTGCTGCTTTGTGGTGAAGAGGCAATATTGACAGATGGTGTGTGAGAAAGTGCAAATGAATTACGTGGGCACAGTTAGAAAAGGGTAAATTGGATTACACAATGCTTTTGCTTTTTGTAATTTCTTTTTAGCCCCCTGTCCTTTTAAAATAATTTCTAGGCCCTCATAAATAAGCAGCTACAGAATTATTTTTCAACAGCTCATCTATAATATATTTGGTAGAAAGGGGGGTATTTATGATGCTATAAATGAAGAAGACTTGAATCTCCAGAGACCAATTTAAAAAGTGTAAACTATTCACTGCCTGACAATTACTCAGTTTTATTCAGTCAGATCACGTGCTGCTAGTGATGACAAGGCAGCATGAGATGATACCATCTGTCCAAACCAGTCTATGGGCCAAACTTTGTAAGTTGTGCATTGTGCAAATATCCAGTTGTATTGAGTTTTTTTTTTTTTTTTATCTATTAATTCCATTATTACACAGTAAATGGATACATTTTACAAAAATATTTAAGCTATACTGTGAAAGAGACAGGGTAGTGCAATGTATTTTAAGGCTTCCAGATCCACTAAAGTCAGCATTTTAGAATATTGACATACATTTTTTATATGTCCATCCTGTAAATGTATCCAGTATGTTGTGCTTTTGATTCTCATTATATTGTACAAGTTGAAAAAAAAGCAACATAAAAGAGTCAATTTAAATAACAAAAGAAAAGAAACCTCTGTGAATGGCTAACATTTAAGAGTTGTGTGCTTTTTGTGTATTTTTCACTGAAAAGATCGTTTTTGCGATACTAATACATGATACCCGAGTTTTGGTACCGATACCAAAATGCTACTTTTTTTTTTTTTTTAACCCTCCTCTGTTAGAATATGAACAATGATGTTTTTCTACAAAACCATTTTTTTTTCATTTAATGTTATCTAATCCAAACAGCCACACAACAATTTTGCCTAATCAAAATATAAACAAAATTGGAAACTGAACTGAAACTGTGTGATTAGATTAGAAGTAAATGTGAATCTGAGCAAGCATTTGATGCCAGCTTTTAGTCATTGACAGCTTCCAATAATTTGTGCTATCGTCACATTTTGTTTAGTATGAAAACATTTTGAGGTTTAATACCCATCCCCGGTCAAACATTGCATATAAATATAAACAGACTACATTTGTTTATATATCGCATTACATTCAGCTACATTTCAGCATTTCTTCCATCTCCACAGAAACCACAAGACTGACAGTCACTTGTTTAATGCTGACAGGAGGTCTCCCCACACACTCAGACCTCTGACATCAAAGTCCCCATCAGAAACTTTCAAAGCATTTAGCTCTTTTTCTACATCCTCCCTCAGAGAGGGACAGGCCTCAAACAAGGCCAGAAAGTGCTCAGTCAGTCTCTGGAAGGACACAGTTCGGTTTGTGCTAGTTTGAGCCCATTCACCCTCCCTTATGCTGTATTCCATATCAGAGGCCCACTTTTTCAGCACATCACAGTATGCATCTCTAAATTTCAGGTGTTCTTTGGCCAGGTCTTTAATAAGTGTAGTAGGCAATGCAGAACACATGTGCTGCAGCACATTGTGTTCTTTCTGCAGCCAGTCCAAGAGAAAATCCTGTGAAGCAGTTTGTGCAGCAGAGTTTTTTGTTGTCAGCAGAGCTGCCGCGATGACCAGACAGAAATGTCCTGCTGCTCCTTCACATCCCTGGAGGACAGAGTCTACAATATGCTCTGTCTTGCAGGCTTCAGTGCCTTGGCTCAGCAAAGCACCCAACCTCTCCATCAGCATCACCCCCTGCACCTCAGCATCAGCACCAACAGCTGACAAGTCTGTGAGAGGACTCAGGACTTTACAAGCAGATTTGCATTGAATAATGTGGCTGCAGAAGCCGGTAACATCCTGATACTCACTCTGCTTGGTAGTGTCAAAGAGTATCTTCATGATGTAGATGGGCAGCTCAGGATTTTTCAACAGCCCAACAAGCAACAAGTGCTGACACCGGGAGATGTCCGAGAAAGACACTTCTGTGTATCCAGGGAAGACAGCTCGCAAACTTTGATTTGTGAGCTGCAGCTGCTTCTCCATAGTCCTTCTTATGGCAGGGTTATTGTGAAACCTGGAAAAGAGGTGTTCGCAGTACCGTGCCCAGTGAAAAGCTCTAGACAGAGTTTGTTTATCCCACTGCTCCACCACACCGCTCTGCGCCGCTACGGCCAGAAGCTCCGCCGTACTCGCCAAGTTTTTCAGCACCGCCTCCATGTGGCGCTCTCCGCGTTCAGAGTTCAGCCTCTGAGCGCCGGTGGTGGACGCTCACTGTGGAGGAAAGACACAACTTAGCTAGCTAGCTAAATATTCACCAAAACGGTCTGACGCCGAAAAACTGCTAAACGTTATTGAGCTAGCTAGCGGGTTAGCAACAGGTTAGCTAACAGTTAAATTCGAATAACAGAAGTCAACGTTAAACAAGACTTCCGGTGGCACGTTTCAAAACAAAATCCGTTTTAACGAATGGTGTCCAGTCCAGCGTTAACGTTACACACAAAAGACAGTATGGCACACTATTAATGGAATATTTTTAGGAATTAACATAGTTGCTTGCTGTTGTACTCACTTGTCTTGTTTTCTTTTCTCTCGTCCGCCTGCCTGTTTGTGCCGCTGTTACCACTGCGCATGCGTTCTTGAGTGCAAAACTTTGGCCAATTTAGTTTCCTTCAAAATAAAAGCCACCTTTTTTAATGTTTTAATGTTTATAACATATTTATGTAAAACATTTCTGCAAGACCACAAAAACAAAACCCATGTAACTAGGATTAGAGAAAAAAAACTTTAATTCAAGCGTTTTTGGCAACAGATCATTCATAATGTATGTTTTTGGGATTATGTCTGTTCCATGATGATTTATTTATACGACTAGAAAACTGTCATTCAAATTCAGTATTCACAAAATTGTAGATTTGACATCGTCAGGATCTTTCAGTTGAATCCGATTACATATGGGCCAGCGGTGGAATGTAACTAATTTACTCAAGTACTAGTACAACTTTGAGGTAGTCTACTTTTAGTCTTTTCTTTTCATGCCACTTTCTACTTCTACTCCACTACATTTCAGAGGGAAATGTTGTACTTTTTACTCCATTAAATCAGTGTATCGAAGGATTTAGTTTTCGAGCTGACCTGCTGAATTCAGTCCAGAAATATCACATTGAGGCAACACAAAGCGGAGAGAGGCATTGCCAGCAGGATCAAACTTCCCTTCCATTAGCAGCAGCACCGTGCTGTGTGTGTGTGTGTGTGTGTGTGTGTGTGTGTGTGTGTGTGTGTGTGTGTGTGTGTGTGTGTGTGTGTGTGTGTGTGTGTGTGTGTGCAGTCAAATCCTTGTGCAAATGCGCAGCGAGAAAGACCTCCCCGGTCCACATTTGTTCAGTGTTTGGAGCCTATAACCTGTGGGTCGGTGCACCGCGGTGAAAAGCATGAAAACTGGGATCCAGCAGCTCAAGAGTGAGAGAAAGGTGCGCACCAAAGAACTGAACCCTCAGGGTGAGCACAGATAATACTTTTATTTTATTTGGCTTCCCTATTGCAAAATGCATGTCAGTCTTTTTAATTTCTTTATGCATATTTTAGGTTGGGTGGTGTAACTTGTGTAACTGTATAGCTCCTTGCATGGGATGTGCGCTTAATGTCATATAGCCTATTCTATAGCCTACTTAAAAGTGGGACTCAGTTAAGTCTTACTTCTGGACAGTTAACAGGCTGTTCTTGCTTTTTATATTTCTCTCAAAAGTAATTCAAGGCATCTTTAATTACACAGAATCTGACATATTTTCCTCACTTGCAGCTCTCAGTAATTTCGTTGGTTTTAATTAGTGGGTGCTCTGCAGTATTTCAGTCATAACTCATCAGACGTCCTCCTTTGATGCTATTTCCAGAGTGATTAAATGTCTGTTGTGGCTGTTTTTATTTGTGACAGTTGTTGTTGTAAAGTCCTATAACAGTTGTAAATGAAATGTGCTGCAGAGTGTTTGAAGAGGCCAATGAAACGCAATCCAAAACCAATTTATTGCACTAAATTCCAACAACATGTCTGTATGGTGCAGGAATAAGTAAGTTGTGTGTTTGAAATGCAGTTTGTTGATGGTGAAAATGTTTATAACACAGGGCCTTTAAATGCAGGCCTAAGGCTGCCTATAATATTTTGAAATTATTCAGTCTTTAATAAATCATTGCAAGATCACAGCTAAGGATTTATGACACTGGTGCACTAATATACACAAGAACAGTTATTGGAATGTGTGATATGATTTTGTGGATATACAAACAAACATGCTGTAGGTGTATTGTACAGTTTAATGTTAGATCCTAAATGGTAATATTCTGCTTTTGTTGATATTTTATGCTAGAGACTTTGTACTTTACTGACCACAGCACACACAGTACTTATCTGCAGTAGAAACATGCTGAGTTCTCTTGTTTAAATGGTCAACTCAGCCTCAAGATCAGTTACTGTTGTACAGTAGAGGAGAAATGCATGAAGAGCGGCGAGGGTGAAGACAGAGCCACTCTTGTTTTTTTCTAATTGATGTGATTCAGCAGTCGCAATTCCCATCCATATGCCTGTCCTTGAGCGATTTGCAGCCAACTGTGGTAGGTTGTGATGGCTTTACTAAAGTCATGAGGCTTTTCAGACTGAGAAATGTAATATGTGTTTATCACTGTATAATCTAATATATCTGGGCTATGTCGTTGATGTTTTTCTGATTCTAATGCTGAGCCTATAATGTCAGATTCTGAATCTGATTCTGAAAAATAACATCACATAGATTCCCATTGACTATATGTGAAATACATGTGTTTTTATTGACACTAGTGAATAGGCTTGTATGAATGGGCCTTGTATTGTGAGACATGAGATGTTGTCCCAGTGCCCTTGTTCTGTCTGTCAGCCTGCACCACAGTGGACTGTGGGAATGTAGCACCTGTGTGTGAGTGCTGCGCTCCAGAGTTTAGTGTGTGTACGCAACGAGGAACTCTTGTCTTCAGGAAGACAAGACGACCTTGGTTGGACATCAAGGTCCTGATGTCCAGTGTGGCACCACAGTGTGATTTGGTTACAGCCAACTCTAGAGGGAACTTGAAATGTTACACAGCTTTAAAGGTCAGATTCCTCACATTGTGTTACACTCCCTCAGTATTCAGAGGACATTTTCAGCCATCACAGACTATGAACTTATTGTTCATGGCAGCTTCACTTACTTGTTTAAATAGGATCTTCTTGTAATTTGCATCAAATATCCTGGTGCTATTTGCCTATCATTTAACATATACACATATACATATATGTTCCTGCTTGTGTCTTAGCTGGAGGCAAAACTTTTAAAAATGTAACAGCTTGATTTCCTTGTCAGAATGTGCACTGTATTTAGCCCTACGTTTCTTGAAGTCTAAGCATTTAATTTAGCAGCGATAGAAAAATAGAAATGTTGAGATGGAACAAATAATCCCATCAATAATCCTCATCCTCATCTATGTTGTCGTCTATGTACATTTTCTAACTGTAACAATAGAATAGTTTAGATGTCTCTGTCAGCTCAAACCACGATCTGGCACAAACCACCTTTTAAAAGAACCCCATTTTTAAACAATCCTTAAAGAGTCGTTGCCCATTTTATTCTATTTTTTTCTTCCTAATTCTGAAAATGATGTCCACCAAACACTCTTCTCATGCTAGGTCTTACATCAGGTGCCCAGTTGTTGTTGTCAGTTACTCACTTGTCTCAGCAGCAAATCCACTAATGAAACTGGATTGAGATGTGAAAGATTTTCACATTATAGCTCAGACGGTGAACGCTTGGCACACTGTAGCACCATATTGGAAAAGTCTGTTAGAAATGTGTCATTTACTCATTGACTTCACTTTGCAGGCAGTGAGTAGCTGTTAAATGTCACTCTGAATATTGATGTCAAATGCAGTCTCTCCTACAGGCTGTGATGTCAGGCCTGCTGAGGTGTCTGCTGGATTGGATTGATTAGGACTCTATGATAGACTGTATCTGTAATCTGAAGGAGCTCGTTATTTGTGTCTGCTGTATGTTGAATAGTGGAGACACATGGTCTGAAAAATGTCCATGGACATTTATAAGACATTCTAAGATTCACATATGAAGTATTGCTTGCGGATCTGCTGTATTGTATTACACAAATGTTACTTTTATTGTGTGCATTTCCATATTGATTTCCTATATACAGTACATATAGACACTGAGGTTCTCTTTATAGACTCACATTGAAGGTTAACATTGCGTCTCTGTCTGTGTCGTCTTTGTGTGTCTTGTCCTCCTCTCCTTCCTCAGGCCGTCAATAGGGAACTATGTGCAGCTCCCTGAGCCCCAAACAGCTCAGTGGCCCCGGCCTCACAGATATGCAGCAGTATCACCAGTGGCTGGCCAGTCGACATGAAGCCAGTCTGCTGCCCATGAAGGAAGACCTGGCCCTGTGGCTCACTAATATTCTTGGTAGGAAACTCTTTACCAACACATAAATGCATGGCATATCTGACTAAATACTAATAATTCTGCCTTCCTAAATACCTTTGCTACTTAATCAATCTAAAATTTCTGTTAATGGAAACTGTAGATCATAAGTCAGCATCAGGGTTATTTCAGTGTATATATTAGGCTAAATGATCTAGGCTCAGTTCAATTAGCAGTAAAACATTGATTTACACCAAAAATTGGGCCTATGTGGTGTTGAAATGGTTACTGCAAAGCTTGCTAACTTTGACAAATACAAAGTGTTGTTGCTGAGTCATTTAACACCCTGCTCTAGAAATAGCTTGGCTTTGAATTTCTTCATCTTCAACATGAATTGACCTGGCATTGCTGATATAAACACCTTTTGCAGGGGACTGGAATCAATCTGATCCTCATTACAAACTATTTTAAAGTCAGTAGAATGTGTGAACCAGTTTCCCTGTTCACACACTCCCCCATAGATTTTCCTTAATTGAATAATGGCTGTCATTATGAGTTCTCGAATAATGCATAGCCATATGCAGCAGACGGAACATCAGCAGAAGCTTTGTGCAAGGCTGCTATTGCATAATAAATCACCCTGTGCAGTGTACTTCTTCAACAGTGCAGTTACAAAACAAATGCATAAGGCATTCTGAGGATCTGATTTGAATTAAGTGACTTTAATTTAATTGGGTGTATGCATTAAATTAACTTTCAGCATAACACATGACAAACTCAGTATAGTTTATATGAGCATGGGGAAATGCCAATTTGCAGGTTTAACCACCACCAGTAAGCAACCAGTGTCCACGCAACAATGTACTTTTGCCAGAATATAGGTGACAATGTAAGAATCCAGCTATGGTTTGCTGAATTTCCAAGAAGCTAACTGTCTGTTCACTAGTATTTCATGTATCTGCATTTTAAGATTTGTTAAAAAGTGTATAGTCTTTAAGAAAAGAGGCAGTCTGCTGATGCACGTCATTATTAGAGGTGTTTCGGTAACACTTTACTTGAAGGTATCTACATAAGAGTGACTGTCATGAACACAAGACACTGTCATAGCACAGTCATGACACATGAACCCTAACCCTAACCCTAACTCTAACCCTAACTTGTCATGACAAAAAACGAATGACACTTACTAAAAGAAGCGTTATGTCATAAACGTTTATGACTTGTTTATAATGTTTATGACACGTTCATGACAGTGTCATGTCACTCTTATGTGGATACCTTCAAGGAAAGTGTAACCAGCGTTTCTTCAAAATTTGCTTTTGAAATAGGCTACAGTATGTGTAGCTGCACTTAATATGGTTAAGTTCATTCACCCATTGTCTGTGAGTTACTCCATGGAACACCCTGCAGACTGTACACAGTCCCACAATATTTTTTTCAAATAAACTGAATGCCAGTATAATTCCTGAAACTGACTTTTGTCTGTCACACAGAACAAATTAAAACAACTTTAGTATCTCCCCTGTTATCTCTGGCGGCCTGTGTGTTTTCACTGAAATCAGCTGAGATAGAAAGCTCTGGGCTGCTGTGGTGAGGAATTAAGTACCAAAAAAGATGAGCATCCACATGTTTGCAGTAAATACACAGTGTCTAACCAGTTTGTTGGTTCAACCTACGTCCTGAGTGTTCAGCACCTTAACATTGTAAGAAAGAAGCGGCTGATATGCTAGCAGGGTTTATAGTTTCAGCTGGGAGGAGCAGTGCAGCATAACGAGTCCAATGATTGAGTGGGAGCTGGATGCTTTTTTATACTGATGAGTCATATTTCTGTTGTGATGGGGGCAATTTATAGGAGTGAGTATTTGAGTTGAAATGTTTCTCTCAGAGGCCTCTGGAATATATTTTCCTCACATAGAGAGGAGCGAGGGAGAGTTTGAGCTTATAAGACAGGAGCTCCCTGAGTATTTCTCAAGATTTCAATCTCTCTTCTGTGGGCTCAATTACAACATTTGGAACTCATTAAACGTCAAAACCCCCAGACCCCTCCTCCTATAAGAAACAGAAAAGGGATTTTTTTTTTTTTAAATCTCTGCAGTTTCTTTCCACAGACACCCCCCTGCCACCACCTCCTATTCACAATGATCTAACTATGAAGGAATGGTCCTCTGGAAGTCAGTCAACTGGACACCACATGTTGATCACCAATCTATCTCTGCAACTGTGCAGGATAATGAGGCATAATGTGCACAATCAGATGCCCCCTTTTCATGTGATCTTGTCTTTGCCACCCCACGGTGTACTACCAGAAATCCCCCCTAGATTCCCCCAAGTCATGTTGTAAAATGTGCATATTTGGCTTCTGCAGAGCTGCCTAAACCCAGCAGCACTGCCAAGCTCAATCAGTCAAGCAGTTTCTGAGAGTCAATAACATTGCATTAGGTTCAGCTTCAACTGGGAATGGACTGGAGAATACATTTAATTTACTTGAACTTTATTTTAAAATGAGCATTTTTTGTTGAATTTATTTTTGGATTCTCTGCTTTCTTTATGTGTCCCCTGGTCAGGTCTGGAAATCACCGCTGAGAGCTTTATGGATCGCTTAGACAATGGCTTCCTGTTGTGCCAGCTGGCTGAGACACTACAGGAGAAGTTCAGGCAAAGTAATGGAGACCTGCCTGCCTCTGGCAACAGCAAGGTACAGAGAAACCTAAGGATTACAGTAGTCTGGCCTGATGACGGTTACAGTGTAAACACTAACGTGGAAGCCAAATCTTCGCTGAAAGTGTTCCTGGATTGACTGAGTTTAAATTATTTGGCGGAGGATTGATTCTGAGAGGGGACAGTAACTTTTATGCGATCATTTTGATTGACAGTCATTATTGTCTCAACTATTTGAGCAATCCTGCTGTTTGATTAGAAAAAAAATGTGAAATCCAGACATACTACTGTAAGAAATACATGTTTTTTTTGGTTTACTCAAATCCATGTTTAGTTTTGCATTATAAATTATGAAACATACTGATTATGGGTTATGGGACGAGACTGCTTGAAGACAACAGTATTGAAATGTTACTGACTCTCCCTGATACAGGAAACAGCACAACCCTGATATCAGGTTTCCCTTAATAAGATCAATAAGAGCTACACTTATAGAGTCCCTCCCATCTCAAAAAATGTTAATATTATAACCTTTGGAGAGTAACACAGACACACACTGAGAAAACATAAAAATGGTAAATATCATTATGTTTTATATTACACCCTGTCCATACTGTAGATATTACTTGTTGATTGGTTTTGTCAGCTCAGCAGCAACCATGAATCCCAACTTTGCAAGGAGCTCCATAATTTCAGAAAGCAGCGCACAAAGGGTGGGATGGGGGATGGGGGCCTGAAGCCTTCAGCAGGAAAAAAAAAAAAAAAAGACTGGCAAGGACACTTTAACTGTTGGGGCCCCACATCCCCTGTGAGAATTGGCAAAACTACGTTAAATGTTCATTACTTGTAAGCCTTGAGTGAGGGTTTAATTAATTTTATAAGATTAAAGGGTTACCTTGCAAGTCCAAATCATATATTTTACTGGGTCAGTGCTCAAGAAAACAAACCGAGGGGCACAAATCCTTAGATTGTATCAGCTTCTGAGCTACTGCAAGAAGGTTTGATGTCTTCAGCCTGTTACTGACAAATCAAAGGAAAAATATATTGTTTATGTATTTCCACTTGTGTCTAGTCTATAGACGTCCATACACACAACCTACAGTATTAAGCACATTTGCGTTGACTTTTGACTAAAAGTGTTTTTGATTAGTAGTCCAGAGGGACCAAAACGTAAAAAAATGGTGATGCTATAGCAAGAGCAGAGAGGGGGATTTTAATTTTTTCCAATTTTGTGATATTTTCCAACGTACCTGCACAGAATAATTGTTGGATGTTCAAATTGTTTCTTCGAAAAAATTGCCTTTAAACCTGAAATTTAGAGGTTAAAAAAATACAATTGCTTCTGTCTCTAGTGCTGAATATGACAAAAGTATTATCTTGCAGACATGAATACTTATTTTTTAATATCTGTAGTGACTATAGGTTACTTACACATTGATCTGGCATCTGGTGCTCAGTGGGACAGAGGGAAACACTGATTAGTTTCTGTTCAGAAAAAAGGAAGCAGAATACTCTTTTGTTGGCTCTTGAGTGAGAGTTGTTGATGTTTGCACTGAGGCATCACTGTGCTGATGACGCTAAGTCTCCTGATCTCAGTGTGAGTGTAGCAGCACAGATGTGAGGAAATGCTTGAGGTCACTGACCGTGGGACGGCAGAGGATCTGCTGAAATAGAGAAGCCTATTGATCGTGGAGGTCAACACACAGAGAGAGTCCTGAGGCAGATTAAAAAAGAGAGAAAGTGGTCAACCCTGACCTTTACAGTCAAACAAATGTTTTATAGTGTATAGCTACTTGCAGCTCACATTAAGTGCTTTCAGTTGAATGAGCCATGAAAGATTAATCATGTTCTCCATGCCTGATACACTGGACTTCATCTTATGTCATTTTAAATGTATGATTCATATCAAACAGTTGTTATTTTATCAGCGTATCATAGCATTTTATACGCTGTAGTTGTTTACTGTTACATTTGACCACATTAAAGATAACTTTCATCAGCTTTAAAGCTCATTATAAGTTGTGCGCGGAGTGGGACTAAGTGATTCCAGCAGAGAGAAACAATAAATCCCTTTGCAGATGCTCGCATGTCTTCCCACGTGTTTACATCAATCAATATCAACTGCAGATGCAACTGCAGATACAACATTACAATTTATTACCATACTACCGACAAGCAAAAGTTTAACATTTTATGAAATATGAAATATGCTTATGAGAGTTACATAAGAAGATTGATACCACTCCTTCTCATCTAATTCTCAGCAAAAAATGCAAATTACCGTATTTCCCAAAATGTGAACTATTCCTTTAAAGTGTGCATGTACAGCTGTGAAGGCCGATATGTTGAGAACCTACATAAATCATGTATAATTTTCCTGAGTGAAAGAAAATTATGTTATATTTGAGCAAAGTACTTCCTTATCCTTATTGTGTTCCCGTCTCTCGAAACATGTCTTTCAAAAGTTCTGTGCCTTCTGTGCAATTATTAGATATGTAAAGCCGCCACAGAAATAACAACAAGCCATTCTGATTGTTAGATCAAACAAAACTGGCAATGTGGTCGACATTATTTCTCTAGGAATGCAAAGTAATTCAACAACAGAAAGGATCCCAGAAAAAGTCAAAAGGAGAGCCTGGAAAGAAAAGAAAAATACCCACAAAAGCCTGCATATTTCCAGCATGAGCTCATTGCACCTTTCTCATAGCACAGACGCACATATCCTGTATAAAACCACAGCGCGGCGCATAAATCTCTCAGAACAGACCGTGTGGGGGCTGAAACCCATAAGCATGTAATTTGATTCCAAATCCTAGAAGGCCTGGTAAAGTAGCCCCGATTTTCTAACCCGCCATCTCTCATATCGATCTGCATGGAAAGGTCCTTTCCTGAGCTGAAACCAGCAGATGGAGAAGAAATCAGTGTAGATAAAAAGTGTGTGGCTCTATGTTTTGATGGAAACTCACAAGTCACCCTGGTGGACGTTTGTTTTCTCTTTGTCAAACACAAAGTAAAAGTGTATGCTCAGTTCTGTGTCTTAGTACTATTCATCAATTAAAGTTTCTTCATCTCAGGTTAATTTCTGTGTAGCATACATAAAGACATGGACTAACCCCTCTATGTCTCTGGCAGAGTATCCCCTATCGGAGGATACCATGTCGGCAGAGTGCTCCCTCCGGTTCCTTTTTTGCACGGGACAACACAGCCAACTTCCTGGCCTGGTGTCGTAAGGTTGGAGTTGGAGAAACCTGTCTGTTTGAGTCAGAGGATTTAGGTGAGTGTACTCTTTTTCTGCCCTAAAAATCTGAACACTAGAAAATCTGAATATTGGACAAACAAGGTCGTCTTTATTCAAGCTTCAGATACAACACAGTCAGCCTCTTTGTCAGACTGGCACTGCCAGGGCATTGGACTCAGATTTCTATCTCCTGTGAATAGCGTGATTGTGCAGGTAGAGTGTCACGCAGGTTGTACTGCTTCCCCCTCCTCCCCTCTGAGGCTAAGAGGACTCACATCTCCAGTCTTCACTTCAACTCCTCTGACATTCACACAAAGCTCACAAGGGCAGCAGTCTGCTGGGAGCAGCTCTACCTGACAATAAGGACGAGGGCTTCTCGAATACTGTGCTCATGCACAAAATGTCTGGATAAAACAAAGGGAGCACAGGCAATAGGGTGTGGTGTTAGTGAGAAACTAGGCCAGTGCTATGCAAATGTTTTTTCTCAGCCCAGACTGGGTGCATTCTGCTCTCTTCCCCATTCACGCACTCACTGTGTTATCTATGTCTTTCTAATCTATTGCAAGAATTTCTTGTGTGTAATGTCACTGAAATATGCTCGCAGTTGAGACAAATAATCAGATGTACAGTAAGCGACCCTGCCAGGAACAAAAATACTGAGAATATTCATACAATCTTGTAACTTCTGGCTAATGTCTGCTCGACCATCGCTAAGCAATTCCAACTATGCAAATCATTTCTGAATGCCAAGTCACACACACACAGTAATTCATCAACACTGCGGTGGACATGTAATTGTGATATAAAATGTTGTGAAAATACTTGTGAAAAAACAGTAACAGACTTCTTTCTTTGTCTCTCTCTCTCTCTTTCTTCTGTTATTTCTCTGAAGGGATTTATCAGTTTAGCAGTAGATGTAACAACACCAGGTTTGCTCTCATGCAGTGGATATTTTTGTCTATAATGCATGGTGTGGTGTGTCACGTGTAACTTACATCTTGTCTCACTGTCTGGTCATATATTCTGTGGTGTTAAAATAAGCAAGTCTATATATACATGCCACATCTGAACATTATTCATTTTCATTTGATTTGGGATAACCAGGATTGCAGGGGAGAAGAACTTTGAATGCATGAAGTTTATGAGCTCATTTCTGTTTGCATCTTACCATCACTCAGCGACTCATCCTCACTCATTGCCTTTTTTCCAGAAACCATACAATGTCTATAAACCAAGTACATGTCTATACTGTAATTCCCCAATGCTAAAACATAATCTCTTCCTGTAGTTCTTCATAAGCAGCCACGAGAAGTGTGCCTCTGTCTTTTAGAGTTGGGACGGATAGCATCACGGTATGGTCTTGTTTTTTATATTTTGTCTTTATCTATGACCAATTAACCATATACTTTTAATTCTACACTTATTACATTACTTGTTGTTTCCTTGGTCTAGCTACAATGTGGAGCCTCCTGGCCTTATAAAACTGGAGAAAGAGATTGAACAAGAAGAGAAAGCACCTCCACCACCTTCATCACCTGTATCCCCAGCTCAGCCCCTTCCTCTATCTCCCTCTTTATCTCCATCCCTGTCTCCTTCCCCATCTCCCACTCCTACCAAAGTCAATTCCAGCAAGAAAAGTACAGGGAAGCTGTTGGATGATGCTGTAAGTTAGCAGTAGTTAACCTCTGCCTCTACTTTTGATATTCAGTGGTAAACATCTATAATATGTCTATCTTTGTGTGTGTTACAGGTAAGACATATCGCTGATGAGCCCCCCTGCAGATGTCTGAACAGATTCTGTGTAGAGAGACAGTCACAGGGTCGATACCGTGTTGGGGAGAAGATGCTTTTTATCCGGGTGAGTTTATCACGATAAGGTTTAGCTGTATGCATCTGGTTTCAGTTTCAACATCAATAGAAAATAATTATCCAAATTATTTACATAGTTAAACTTAAGAATACCACACGGGGAAACCAATCCTTGTTTCATATTAGCAGTATATCTTCTGTACTTAAGTTAAATTTTGAGTTACACATGCATTTATTTTACTTGCGCTTTAATACATTTTAGAGGCTAAAATTTTACTTTTTATTCCACTACATTTATTTGACAGCTATAGTTAGTGATGACTTTACAGATTCATATTTTACATTCAAATCATATAATCACCATCAACTATCCAAGAGCATTAAAAAAGTTAAAATTATCTCCACTTTGACCAGCACCAACATGAAATGTTATATACACATCAATGTGTAATAAAACACTGTATATGCCTACTCGTGGTATCAGGTATCTGCCACGAGTACTTTTACCCACAATACTTTTGCATGTGTTCATTTTGCTAATAATCCTTCTGTACTTTTATTTTGAATGGAGGACTTTTACTTGTAATAGAGGATTTTAACATTGTGTAGCTTCTTTAATAAAGTAAAGAGTCTAAATACTCCTTCTTTTCCCTACTTTACTTTATATACTGTTTGCTAGCTTATTGTCCAGCTATTCATTACATTGTTAGAATTAAAAAAAGAATTCTGCAAAGTAATTAGTAACAAATGTAGTAAAAAATAGTCCAAATGCTGGATAAATGTAGTTGAGTAAAAAGCACAACATTGCCCTCTGAAATGTAGTAAAAATATAAAGTGGGTAATAATCAAGCGGAGTGCCTGTGTCTATAAACTTAACTGGACATTCACTTTTTGTATTTTATCACTCTACTTGTTTTATTGGGTTGATATATTTTACAACATAAGACAAGGACATAGGAAAATCCTCACACATATGACACAAGTTCGCATTTTTGCTCATGAAATTTCACCCATTCTATTCATTTTAAATCAATTTTGGGTTGATAACAATACGGTCTCACAATGCAGTGCAAACCCCTCTCTATTCACACAGCATATGGCAGTATGTTGATACTTGAGCTGGCTTTGGGATGAAAGTAACCCATTGTGTCTGGATAGCCCGCCTTTGCTGTGAGGTCTCATTTACTGGTAATGGTATTCCAACAATGTCCATCTTCAGCCAAACATAATGTGGCTCACTGGCTATAAAGGGAAAATAACACCCACACATTTTCATATGATCTGAAGTTATTACTTGGAAAATATTTTACTAAGCTTTATCACCCACCCTGGCCATTGCGTTAATTACATCTTGTAATCACACTGAATCTATCAGCCCAGGAAATGTTACTTGACTCTCTCTGAGTGGAGGGATAAAGGATATTGGAGGAGGATAAATGGAGGCTAACACAGATTAGAGAAGTAGCATTGGTCCCCTTCGGATCCTGGTTACTTGGCAACCCACAACCAGGATTCACGCCTCTAAGAATGTGATTCATGCTGACGGTATTTTTGGATGTGGAGACATTCAAAAGAGAGTTTACTCTTGGATGTCCTCTGCTGTCAGCCCATTATATTGCAACTCCTAATATCAAATCTCAATCAAATCTCCGTTGTTGTAAGGTTTAGATGAACACAGGTGTTTTGTAATATTAGTGAGGACAATAAGGCTCTAATTTCCTGCTAGAATAACATAAGATAAGAATATTTATCATCATTTCATGCCTTTTTGATGACTGAATGCTTCAGTCTTCACTGAGCAACCAAGGACAAATGGTGAGAAGCTCACAGTGTTGGTCCAACGCAGGCTTCAGTACATAGTCTACCTTACATGTCAGGACAAGTACATTTTATTTATAAAGATTATATAACAAATTTAGTTTTCCTCTTTTATTTCTTCTTTCAGTGTTATTGTTACATACTTAGTTCTATTTTATTGCCTATTGTTTTATCCTATGCTAATTTCAAATATTTGAATATTTGTTTACATAGTTTTGTATGTGTAGCGTGGAGGGGGGCTACAACTGCATTTCATTGTGCAATCCTACATTGTAAAATGACAATAGAGCTAAACCTTGATCTACAATCTGTACAGCATACAACTCCCTGTATGCAGAGAAACTTGATTTAGCCTGATCAGCCTGCACTCTTCAAGGTCAAAATGCTTTAATTAAAATTCCTTAGATTGTTTTACCCTCTGGCAGCTGCTTCCACTGAAAAGGCGTGAATACAGTAAGGCCTTTTCAGTGTCTTTAACAGTGGCATGCAGCGCATATAAGAGTCTACTCCACAATTATCTGTACATGACTGAGAGACTGACCTTCTCAGCTCCTGGAATAAATGAGGTGCTTGTAGCCTCAACAAGAGGGCAGAGTAACATCACAGTGTTTGTGAAAAGTGCTGTCCAAGCTCAGCCCCGGGCCTCTGTCCCTTCTCTGGGCTGCATAGGAGGGAATGGGCTCCAGCAGGGGTCTTGTCCCAAAGCAACGTGATTGAAACCCGTCTGCATCACACAGGTCCATTAACTCTACAGTAACAAAGCCTGAAGGCCTGGTGCTGGTGATTGGAAGCACTGCCCCACCAGTGCCCTCTTGATTGATTCTTTTAAGAGGCTTATAAATGTTGCATGTTATGCTGCTGGAAGGCTCATATCTAGCCAGACTGAGGCGACAATCTCATGAGGTAGTTTACCCTTTTTATCAAATTATTTAGTTTGGTATTTGTCTGAATCACTCTCCTACTGTTTGTGTTTTGAAAGATAAAATATAGCATAAATCCCAATATTCTTAATAATAACCTGTTTGTTTACTATTTATTTTGAGAAGGGCATTTGGTAAACAAGCTCCTTTTAGTAGAGGTATAATGTTGGGTTAATGAGGTACAGGGGTAATAGGGCTCCATAGTGAGACAGACATCAATTTTGTGTGCAGCCTCTGGGGAATGTGAGTGTCTGAGCATCCAATATATTAGAGCCTTTTATTTCTTCTTCTCTTTATTATAATGGCCAATGTTGCCTGGTACCCAACCTTGAGAATGTGCCCTGTGGTAGCTGGCATTATTTTGAAGCAAATGTTGCAGATTAAACGATGAAAAAACACTGCATAATAATTCCTTGGTTAAACAGAGTGTATAATATAAAAAGCCATTGTCTGATTGTCAGTCAGTCAACCACTTTGGTCCAGACTGAAATATCTCAACAGCTATTAGATGGACTACTATGAAATATTGTACAGACTCATGGTCTCCAGAGGAAGAATCCTGATGACATTGGTGACCCCTGACTCCTCTAGCCCACCAGCAGGTCAAAGTTTTCACTTATCCAGTGAAATATCTGCATGACGGATTGGCACAAAACATTGTAGTGTCATGGTTCCTTAATGATCCAAATTACTTTAGACATCTGCTGACTTCTTCTAGTGCATTTGTGGTTTTGAGTGAAATATCTTAACAACTATTGGATGAATTACCATGGAATTATGTTCAGACACTCATGCCCTCCTCAAGATGAATTGTAATACCTTTGGTGAATTCCTGCCTTTAATCTAGTGCCAATAAAAAATGTGTGTCCAATACTTTGGTTTTATGACCAAATATCTGCAATACTAATGACATTCCTATCAGCCTCAGCTGTGTTTGATGTTAGTTAGCAAACGTTAGCATGTTAAATTTAGATGGTGAACATGGCAAACACTATACCTGATTACATTAGCTGGTTAGCATTTTTATTGTGTACATTTAGTTCAAAGCATTGCTGTGGCAAAGTAGATTCACAGTGCCACCAGCCTGGCTGTTTTTCCTTAGTCTTGTTAAGTTGTTATGCAATTCCATAAATCAAACAGTGAGATGAATCAATCATTCTGTTTGTCTGTAGCCTGCTCAACATTAAGCTGGTAAGAGATGGAGAAAGCTTCCCTCCAGCGACATCAACCAGTCTGGGGGCTCCAACATCAATCAACAATCTCTGACATCCAAGCCATGCTTAACTGTTCATTGAACTTCTGCCTGAGAACCAAAGCCTCAATCAGTAAATTGACATTAGTCTTATAGAAGGAAGGGCTCAGCAACAACCACGTAAAGCTCTCCTTTGAAACGTCGACATCAGAAGTGACCCTATAATCCTATTTTTTTCTGCAGATGCTGCACAACAAGCATGTGATGGTGCGTGTTGGTGGAGGTTGGGAGACCTTTGAGAGCTACCTGCTGAAACACGACCCATGTCGTATGCTCCAAATCTCCCGGGTGGAGGGTAAGACGTCACCCATCTGCAGCAAGTCCCCCAACATCAAGGACCTCACCCCTGACAGCTACCTGGTGGTGGCGGCCCACTACCGCAGCAAAAAGTGAAGACATGTGAATGAAACCATTCATAAAAGGACACAGAGGATGACTCTTTACATTGTTAACTTGCTAATGGACGTGGCTATATATCATATCCCTGTTCTTATACATATTATGGCAACAGACACAATAAAATGGATGTTTGTGAGCAGATTAAGCCTGGAATCACACCGTTAGGCCTTAACAATGTGCTTCATATAGTTTTACAGAACTGAATAATGTGTTAATCTGTAATGATTAACACATTATTATAATTGAATTACAATTTAGTTGATCAAGCCTACCTGGCTGTATTTCTACATGTTAAAATTGTTTTCTGAATGAAATTAAGTAAGTGGTGGAGGTTTCAGGGTCCTTAAGAAGCTAGTCTTCCTGGGCAACCTGGTGTATGTGATAGTAGAAAGCAAGTCAACATTTTCCACGAAGGCAATGTATTGTTTTCCTCCCTTTTTTAATTTGCCATTTGGCTGATAACTTTATCCTAACTGCCTTATATTACAATGAATACACAAGTGGCTATGGCACCTCAAGTTGCAATTTGAACTTTAACTACGACAAGAGAAGAATATGTGGAACTTTTATATATATACTTCTATAGTATTTTTGTAAAACTGCCAAACCTCCACTAGAAACCAAATATTGGTCTTAAAATGTTATGGCTTTCTCTTTATGTTTTTTTTTTTTTATTAGGCTAAGAAATGAAAGCAATGCTTAGACCGTTTACATGTTAAATAACTATTCTATGAAATACATTTTTATACTATTATCATTGTAATAATTACTCATTATTAGGAAACTTGTTTATATAATTTCTATTGTAAGAACATGGACAATCACCTCTACAAGATGCAGTATTCATTGATTTATGATTGATAGTAATACAGTAGATTTAATCATACAAGGCTCTGCAATTCTTCAATGTGTTGCATGTTACTGACCCCTAGAGGTAGTGCCACCATTGAGGCTTGATAATCTTTGTTTAGTTTCTTACAATTCATAGATTCATGACATTATCATTCAATGTATTAATTTGTGGAACTTTTCCCCTGGAAAAATAATATGCAGATTGGATCAAGATCACTAGCTATGCAAACAGGCTTGTCTGTGAAGCACAACCGTCCAATTTCTGTTACAGATGTAAATTTTCAATAAATTCTCAAAACTTTAATCTTCATAATTCAAAATATCTACATAGTCTGTAATTATTTTCAGCAGGACTGGGTAACTTTTCTGACCCAAAATCAAAACTTTAGGGAGGAGTATGCTTCTTCTTTTTTTAAATATGTGTAATACTGGAAAAATACTTAATTAACAAATCAACTGCAACTAAGGGAAGTTCTGTTTTTAGCAAATATCACTGATCATTTTAACCCTTGTGTTGACTTCGGGTCACATTGGCCCATTTAAAATTTTTGTTTTATATCAGAAAATATTTAACGTAGAAATAAGCGCTGAAAATGTGTAGAAGAAAAATTTAAAAATTTAAAATGTTGGAAAAAGCAAAAACAAATAAAAAAAAAGGCGTCACAAATGTCAGAAAAAAAGTGTTTTTTTCAAGGTTGAAACGAAGACAACACAAGGGTTAACCAAATCTAACGCTTATCTGAACTTGAATCATCTTTCTATAAAACTGTAATTGTCATGAAATCCACACAAAAGTAGCAGAAATGTGATTTATTGTAGCAAATAACATTGGCAAATTTCCTGTTCTACAAAATGCAGAGTTCCGGAAGCATCTAAGGATCAAGTGAAGGCTTAAAAATGCACTCAGTTAAGCAAGTCAAAATAAATACTTCACTACGTACACTACACACTTCACTTGTTCTTTTGCTTCAGTTTTTTCCTGTTTCCATTTTAGTTGACATGATTGTCTCCCAACATAGTGAGCGAGCATGTTGGCTATTCACCAAATGTTGAAAAACTGTGCAAAAAGATGTCTAACAAAAGCTTCTGTTTGTAATACGGCAATTCACAAACACGTTTCACATAATTTAAATTAAGCAGGCATCACATCAGTGTTTTGCATACATTGTAATTCAATGCAACAAACTCAAATTGTGCAGAGAAAAAAACAAAAAGGGCTTTTTTAAAAAGGAGTAATGGCAAAGACTAGTGCAATAGGCCTTGTTCAAAGTCATTAACAACATTTCCTAGTGCATATCCTTTTCATTTTTACAGGGTGGAGAATGTTTTAGTGTCATATATTATTCAGCAGTAATCTGTAGCTGCTGCATATTTTTTCAAGTATGTACTTCCTTACTGAATCACCAATTTAGTGACACATATGACGTTGCACTGAGTACAGACTTTGTTGTTAAATATATTCTCTACACAATGTCAAAAACACAATACCTTCCTCAACAACAAGGGACTCACATACATATGCACTGCACTGGTCATGAAAACCATCCAGGGACAGGCAAAGCACATTACAAGTTCAGTACAAATCAACAAGTTATAGCACTGTTTGCATGAGTCTTGCCAACAAATAGAGCCCTAAATAAGGTGAAATGAGTGTTAAATGGGTGCTTTTTGACTGTAAACTAATCCTACAAAAAGCACACTTAAATATATGTAAACATAACTCGGTTTTACTTGTGAAATGTGTCATTTGCATAACAGATTTTTGGAAAAGTCATACAAAAAGTAATGTGATCAATGTGTATTTACAGATCCTCCACAATGAGAACCAAAAGCAATGTAGTGAAAAAGCTGAAAAGTGTTGGACAGCTTTGTCTTAATATGACTATAGTCGAGATACTGCTGGACTTTATAATCATATTCTTTTGTGTTATCTAATGCTGTTCACTGTAAGGCTGTATTATCAATTGTCAAAGAAAACTACTACAGTAGCATCTGTATTTGCTTGCACATGTCTGTGTCATCCCTAACTTGTCCAAAAGGTCCAAACTGGCTTGTATAACTTGGCAACCAGGGGGTAAGTCCAGCTGTTCTGTCTGTGATCACTTCAGATTGTTTTGCAGAAACCATAACAACTGTAGCCGTTTGTCTCAGAACATCATAAAATAGGCACACCCAAAAATTCAAAAACTGGACAGCAGTTCAAACATCTTTCAAGTCATCTTGTCATCTATTTAATGTTGTTTTGGACTTCAGAGTCCAGACTTCATCTTGATTTTCAGCCAACTTGCCACTAGAGAAGAAAGAAGGGAAAATCATCAAAACAATCTCCTGTTGATCATCCAGTTGTTCTAGAAATCACACCGCTTGAGAATAAAACACAAAACAAACCTTCAACCCGCCGCCCCCACCACCAGACACAGAGGTTGTCATCGCCTGTTTTTCAATCTCTTCCCGTTTTTTCTTTTTCCTCTCGACAGCTTCTGGATTTTTAACACCCCTGTACGTTGTCTGAAAAAGAGAGTGGAATATGATCAAGCACTAACAGACGATAGCTTCATTTAAAAATAATTTAATCTTGTTGATATGTTATAAGATATATACATTCTTAAAAAAGTGCATGTTTTTTTAAAAGCATTTTAATCAATAATTTTCCACACATTTTACTTTTCAAAAAGCACAAGGCATGTTCAATCACAACTGGCAAAGGGGCATTCAGCTGCCAAATAAGGCAATACAGACAAATGAAGGGAGCAGCTAACTGAAATGTGACTGTGGGTTAGGGCTCAGTGATTTCATCTGCAGTAGTCAAAGTGTGAATCGTCAGTGTCAGGGAGATTTAAAAGGGGAAAACAGTGATTTGGAGCAGAAACGTGGAAGTTGAGCTATCAGCCAATCCAAAAGATTCACTTGGCAAAGAAGAGTTTTCATTCGGGTACATGAACTTACCTTGATACAACTTTAGCATGGCTCTTACGGGTTTGCAAGTGGCTTTTCTGTATAATAAAAAATCACTCAGCACACTGTCATGTGCATCTACCTTGAATGGGGTGTATATATGTAATAGCAGGCTACAAAGTAATGCTACATTCAGTTACCAGATTATTAGGTACATCTAGCTAAAACCAATGCAGTCTAAACAAACATACAGTAAATCATATATTTGTAAAAGTTGTAATGTTCAGTTTTTGATTAAACTGTTTAAGATAACGGCTGAGCTTTTTGGTTAATTTGGAGTATGTGGGGTTTTGCTGTTGAATTGTAAAGCGAAATGAAAGCCCACAATAAATCCTACCTTAATGATGATATAATTTATTGCAAAACAGTTACTTTTAGCTAGATGTACCTAATATTTTTTCAACGAAGTGTATTACTGTCTTATACACAAACAAACACACGCAACCACTTATAGCTAAGTTAACTTACCTCTTTTTGTCTCTTCTCAGCAGCCTCAGCTAATTGTCGTCTCCTTGTGTCCTGAAAAAATACACATAGGAAACTTCTAAGGTCCGACTGTAAGCAGGCAGTCTTTTCTTAA
This sequence comes from Zingel zingel, assembly GCA_023566125.1. Classification (NCBI taxonomy): domain Eukaryota; kingdom Metazoa; phylum Chordata; class Actinopteri; order Perciformes; family Percidae; genus Zingel; species Zingel zingel. The sequence continues at coordinate 17,473,436 of CM042320.1, forward strand.
TATATAACTAGCTAGCTAGCTAGCTAGCTAGCTAGTTAACGTACTGTTGGGCCTGGGAGCATACTTTACATGCTAGTGTTTACAAAGGCTAAACAGTCAACGCCTATTGGTGTCCGACAGTACTACAGATGATTCACGTTAATCACATTCACACAGCGTTAAATTAAATTAATTAGCGTCAATTCATACATTATTGTTGCAATCCACGTGCGACATTGTGACTATGTAGCTAGCTAGTGACACAGCTGGTAATAAAAGTTTTAGTAAATAAACCTACTGGATCTGGAGTGACAACAACGTCGTCCGCTGCCCCACCAAGGCACGGTAAGCATATCCCCATACTGGAGTTGTTAGTCCAGACAGTAAAAGGCAACGAAGAATCAGTGTATCGGTTTACTCTAACTAGCTACCTAGCTAACTAGCTAGTTGGAAAGCCAGTTTAAAATTGGTGGGCTGATAGGGTAGGCAACCGAGGCAGCAGCTTTTACTCCCAGCGGCTGTTTGGTTGCCTGTCATACCGTTACCGTTAACGTCAGCTAACGGCTTCTGTTAGCTTAGCTACAGTAACGTTAGCATTCTAGCTAACAGCTAGCTAGCTTAGGCTAACACAAGCCCTGTTATTCTCCAAGCCACCTAATAAATTATGTCTCCTTACACCTCTTGTTTAATCGCGTCGACATTTGGAAAATGTCTGTTTGAAAGTCAGACGTCAAAGCCAAATATTTATCCCTCGAAGTTTGTTTTGGTCAGAGTTCAACTGTCTGACTAATATGCCATGGTATGTTCAATAACGTAAAGAGGCTTTCACACCACCGCGCGGTAACTCGCCGCCTCTAGTCATTTCAATAAGGGGGAAGCGGTTTTGATCACGGCGGTGGGGGTATGAAACGGTTGAGGCCAGCGTAAACGCTCGCAGATTTTGCTCTGCCGCCCAGAGTTTCCGTCCCGAACTTCTAGCGGTAACGACCGTATGGCAGGAACCCCTTTTAAAAACTCATTGCTTTTTTGAGGAGCATCTCGCTGCAGCCTGCGGGAAGGCGGGGCTTGACATCAAGCCCCGCCCACATCCAAGTCAGTCATTTTTTTTTTTGTCTACGTCATTCCCCATACGCTCAACGGACCGAGACGGTAGCAAAGCTGATATATAGCCTCGTTTCATACTAGGTGACAGAAACTGATGTAAGCTAAACACAAACGACATTTCATGCAACAACAGTGAACTGCAATTGGGCCCGTGTACTTTTTCGTTCATTTGATTTCCGATTTTGAAACAAAAAGAGTGGTTTGGGAATAACGTAAGACTGCTCCGGTGAAAGCCTTGTTTTCATGAGCTTCTGGGGCTAGCTGCTAACTAGCTCGGAAGCTAACATCTAATGGCAGCAGGTTGCTAATTAGTCAATGCTACAAAGTATGGAAGTACTAGTTTTCCCCTGCTTTCTATTAATATTCCTCGGTATTTGTCTTTTGATGTAGTTTGCTAACATGCTCGTAGACATGTAAATTAACTGTTTGCGTGCTAGCTAAGTCAACGGTCAACACCTTTTATATTGTAACGTGAAAGCTCAGGCAGCGTTAGCTTCAGCTAAGCCACAGCAGCAACTTGCACTGCCCCGTTAAAATGCAACTTCAACCCTCGGATATAACGGTAATCACGTAGCGATTTTACTGTATCTAGACATCTGTATGTGTGTTCGACCTTTTGAAATACTTAAATTAGGTGTGTTACTGTACAGGTAATATCCAAGGAACATCTCGCATGATTGTGAATTCTACTGAACCAGACTGAGAGACCATTTAAAGGCTCAGGAACCCCTCGCAGGTGTTTTGGATTAATTAGCTGATTAGAGTGGGACACTTTGAGCCTACAATATTGGACCTTTTCACAATATTCTAATTTTCTGAGGGAAATGTAAGCCATAGTCATCAAAATTATAACAAATACAGGCTTGAAATATCTCGCTTTGCATGTAATAAGTCTATATAATTAGTTTTACCTTTTAAGTTGAATTACTGAAATAAATGAACTTTTGCACAATATTTTAATTTTTCGAGTTTCACCTGTATGCTTCTGGTTCACCTGTTAATTGTTAAAGCAAAATCGCCCCTTTGTACATTTGGTTGTAATGACTGAATTCTTGCTGTTAATATGAAAGTCCATAACGAAACACACCATTCTACTTTTGAGGGCTCAATTAAATGAAATATGGCTCGTTTTCCGTTTGAACACATTGTCGTCAATATTAACAAGGTTTAAAATGACCCATTTTTCAAATTTGGATATCGTTTCAAAATCGGAAATCAGTAGTAACTACATGAAAACTTCACTGTTGCATGAAATGTCGTTTGTGTTTAGCCTACATCATCAGTTTATATCTAATGTGAATCAAGAGGCTATATCAGCTTCGCTACCAGGCTGTCTTTTTTTGTCTTCAAAAAATTATTCAGATCAATAAACACATTGAAAACATTAAATGCATACATACACACGAAAAAGGGGCGCATGTTTAATTTATATTGAATAGGTTGTAAGGCATTGTAAATGTTCAGAGTCCGGATGGCTTTCTTATTTGTCAGTCCTTTTTTAAAGTTTCAAAATATAAATTTCATGTCATTTTTAAAATTGGTGAATATTCGGTTTTCTTTCAGATCATTTACATTTATAAAATTTTCTAATAAAATTTAAAAGATTCAAAATGAAAACATGGCATTTATCCAAATAATTTCCTTCATAGTAAAAAATGCTACCAGGCTGTCTTGGTCCGTTCGAGCGTATGGGGAGTGACGTAGGCAAAGAAAAATGGCTGACTTGGATGTGGGCGGGGCTTGATGTCAAGCCCGCCTTCCCGCAGGCTGCAGCGAGATACACTTGGCTTTTTTGGGAAACGCTCTTGCAGGTAACGTTAGGCGGTTGTCAGGGCGGTTGCCGCGCGGCGGTGTGAAAAGACCCTGAAGGAATTTCGGACGCAGCAAAATGCATAAATCCTAGCGTTAACTGTCATGTCAGCAATCAAAACACTATGAGGCTACTGTATTTTATACTTGATGAATCGTAGTTAGTAGTTGCCACACTTTAGGCAACCTCATTGCGTTACAATGTGTTCATTGTATGATTTTGAATGTAGCTCAGTGTGAAAAGGGATGAGTGGGGATGAGCATAGGCTAAGCTGGTCCTCTGATTGCTGGTCCAACACCACCACCATGTGGCGAAGGACAAATCGAGTGTAAAAATTCACCATGGTAACGATAATAATATAATACACCAATTACTCAGTACTGCAAGTCTGCAACCATATTTCTATGACTGCAACTCCCCAACTAACTCACTCACGACTAGCACAATGCAGAGGGACGGTTAAAGAGCTGTCCTAGATTCCTATAGCCTAACGTTACTCTATTAATGGGCTAGATTAAAGGTAAACGGGACATGGCAAGAAAAGCTCACGTGGGCCATCCAGCCGATAACATCAATACAAAAATAAGTAAACTAACCGATTCTATAGGCCAAGTGTAATTAACCTACATAACGTTAGCAGATTGTGCCAGCCATCAAATTGAAGTAAAACCTACAGGAGTGGTTCTCTCCTGGTTATAATTTGTTATTAATCTTAGACTATAGAAAAAGCTCCATGTGAAGTGAGTGATTCGCCATACAGCAGTTCCGTCCAATCGATACTCCACAATCAATAACCTGAGAGTTTTAATGTTGTACCCGGATACCCCGACAACACTTTAAACTCCACCCATCAATCCTCGCTGCACCGCCCGGGCTACTTCACAGCTCAAAGTGCTGCACTGTGGGAATGGCAGGTTCATGAGAGTACACAGCTTTTTGTAGTCGTACAAGTAGTCACTCAGAAACGTATTAATGGGGGATTTGTACTGAAGGTACATGTAATGGAAATTAAGGTGTCACAGGCTCTTGGCAGCTCCTCAGGTAAGTTTGACTCACTTCTGAATGAGGCACACTGAGGTAGTTAACCAAGGAATTCGCGTAAAACTGCAGCTATACAACTAAACTTAACCAATAACTACTGAATACTGAATTTGATATGTTATCTGTAAAGGCCTACTGTGTTATTTACCCCATGCTTGTTTATTTGTAATTTGTTATTAAGTGTTTGTGCAGTCAATATGTTAAAAAAAAAAAAAACAATATTTGAATAAGCTGTCGAACCTCTTTTGACATGTTTAAGAATATTCAATGTACATTTTGTCTCTGTGGCACACATTCTGTTCTGCAACTTAAAAAAGACATATCTGTACTCTAATTTAACATATTTGGAGAAAAAGCACACTTTTGGTTAGCAGTTGTCTATTATAATTATATTAATTATACTGTAAAAGCTACATGTATAAGTGATGAGTGCAGAAGAGTTCAGTAACAGTATTAAACTGTTAATCTACTTGATGACAACTGATCCTTTAGGATTAATTTATTTATGAAGCGTCACATGGTCGCTCCTTTTGTGACATTTTCCATGTATGAGAAATAGATTAAGTAGTCATTAATTAGAATAAAATTCTTTGGTGTGTGGCGTTCATTTTATCATTGACATGTCAGGAAAGAACATTGTAATCGTGTGCTGAAACATCTCAGTCACAGACTGGAGAAATGAGAGCGTGACTGTTTTCTAGGGAAATCCAGCAAACGTGTCCAGCGACATTCAGTTTAATGAGCTATCTAATGCATGAATGCCGGGGCTTTTATTAGCTGTTCTAAATCACCACTGCCCCAGGCAAGATGAAAATGGCAAAAACTGTGGTTATGTCCTGATAGCTAATGGGACAGTGTTTTCATCTGTGTTGAGCCATGTGGGTAATGTTCAGTGTTGCACAGAGACTCTGAGAGGGAGCAAATTGTGATATGGTGGCTCTGCTGGAAGCTGGGTCAAGTGTTACCATTGTATAATCATCAAGCGTTGAAGCTGGTTTTGATCCTTCAGTTTGTGCCCCCTCAGTCACCCCATGTTTCAGGTCACTCCTCAGTGACTAGTGCACCTAAAGCAGAGATCTCAAAGAAATTGTTTCAAAAAGAGTGCATCCCCGTGGACTAATAGAGGAGTTTTGTGTGAAGAAAATTGAGAAAATCTTATTTTAAAAACTAATTTGTAGATTTTTGAAATGGTCTTTCTCTATGTACCTTTTCACTTTAGACAGAGAAACTTAATATTAGATTAGATACTTATTTAGGAAAACAATATTCACTTTAATTTTCTAGCTGCAGAAAATAGTCTCTAGCAAGTAGCAACCACAAGATCTTTTTTTGTAATCGTCAATTTTTGCATGCTGTTTTTACAATGATGGCTATTGTTTAGAATTGTGTTTTTTGCTTCTTAATGCAGTTTGGCATATCTCAACATTTATTTCACCTGCAAGAAGCCAACATTTTATCTGTACACATTGGATTAGAGGAGACAAGAGTGTTGTGATTTTATGGAGACATTTATGTGGCCTTAAGTGATTACTGCTGATTAATGTAAGCTGTTTAAGTGATGTAAGGCACACAGACCAGGTTGGAGTAGCCATCATGTAATGGAAAAACGGCAGCCTAAATGCCCTACAGACTGGATAGACACCCTCTCTAGCTTATGTATTAAGTTGATAAACACTGATGCTCCTTTTATTCAATTAACAAGTTGCTGGAGAAGATGTCTACCTGGCTGCACTCAAACTAAATACATTTTCTCATCAGCTGTTGACATTTCCATATTGCAAAGTGTTGGTGCACATACATTGCTTCTATTATTCCATCTTCTAAGGTTATCAATAAGCCCAAGATGTGTATGTGGCCCTTATTGCAAAGTTTCAATTTAGTCGTGGTAATTGTATTCGCCAGACAGTCTGGCTGTGGTGCCAATTGTATGGATAGATTATACCTGTACATGGTTAATGGCATCACACTTTTCTCAACATCCCATCATACATTCATGATTACTTGAGAGAGGAAATGAGTGATCCAGACTTTGAAATGTATTAGTTTAAATAAATAATCAATGTGCCAGGAAATTCAAGCAGGAAGTACCTGCTCATCAGTCAATCTACTATCGACAGTATATTATTACTGCACTTAGACTACACAGCTGTAATGGACAACACACTTTTTGGGGAGAGTAATTTCTCCTGACCAGTTGTCCAGAGCTCTGGTAACCTAGACTACTACGTTTCCAAGTAGTCACTATTAAGTTGTTTAGGTAGGGTGTGTTGGATCTGCAGTAATCTCTGTTAATGGTGTATGTCAGTGAAGCCCGCAGGGAGGTTAAACTCTACTTTCACACACACATATTGTTTCATTTGTATTACCACACTATCTCTTCTTGAAGGCTTAAGTTACACAGCCCTCTGGTAATAATTGCTGTTGCTGTAACAAAGTAAACCATATATCTTTAAAATGTATAGCATTCAATAATGTACTGCACGCACCAGCATGTCTGTCAGCCATGTGTTGTGTTGTTTTCTCGTGGGCTCATTTGAGAAGAGATGCTGAAGGGAGATGTCGCCGTTAAAACTTGTGGAGAATAACTTCTGAGATGTGGATGTCTCTGAGTCATGTTGTGTGGACTCTGATTGCAGCCCTTCGGCCTTTCCTGTTGGTCATAGAAGCCTAATGCACACATGAAGGAGGGAGCCCACATCAGCACACATGAAAATCTCTGACTGTAGATGTTATTTTTCCATTGTAAACAAATTAAAATGCATTATTGTATGCTAACTTGGTTAACCAAGGCAGTGACCTGTTTAGGTTTCAAAATGGTAGCCTCCACATTATGTAATAAAGCCATTACTGCAATACACTGGTTCAGTGGCTATATGCAAAAATGGTAAATATGAATTTATAACGTGCATAAAGCCATTTTTCTTCTCATTGTGCTGATTATTCTCCTTCTTCCACATTGTTAGAAGTGCATTTAACCTAAAATATTGTGTTGGTTGACAGTTTGTCGTGTATGGAAATGAGCTCAAAATGTACTGCATTCATTAAAATATATCCCAATTATCTTATTATTATTATTTTACTTTTGTTAAATAAGAAACAAAAATCAGTCGAGATTTTCGGCTAGTAACGCTGGAAAACAAACTCCATGGTAGGGCAGCTCGATTATGGAAAAAAATCCCATAATCACAATTATTTTTGGTCAGTATTGAAATCTTGATTATTTAACACGATTACTCATTGACTTTTGGAAAGATGTTGCATTTATTGAACTTAAAAAAACAGTTAAATAATTCAACAGTGAAAAGACTTTGAACTGTGAAATTTCCCTTAATTCTTTTCCTGTTTTTCATTCAGAACACAAGACAAAATAAGAGTTTACTTGCAAAACGTAATGTGCAAAATTATTGTTTTGCTTGACAATGTATTGTTTTTGTTCCAGAAATCAATCAAATTTGTTCCTAAACGGTTTAATTTATTAAGATTCAGTGTCTGGTTAGCCTGTATTCGTTATCACACTGGTTTTAACTGGTTTAAATAAAAAATGTAACCTAATGAGATGAGTTACACGCTGTTGGTTTTGGAAAGCCAGAGGCCTTATTGTTCCCCATTAGTTTCAAATATCAGAGTGTAAAAAAGAATTTTAAAAATGTATGAGTGCAGTACCACGAGCGGGCTAAGTAAGGAGCTGGACTGCTGTGATCACCTTCAAATTTTACTGATCTGAACATTGAAGCTATTCCATTTTCCCTCTGATAACCTAAGAAACTGGCATCATGGTTTGAGTATGTGACAATCAAGATAAAAGAAATGATGAATATTCTTTAATACCATGATATCAGTACTTTATACTCACACTTTGATCACTTTGTGTATGTTTAATAGGATCATGTCTTCAGGACAACTGTATCTTCCTACCCTTGCTGGAGAGTCAGGCCTCCAGCTCCTCTGGAGCCAACAGGCATGTTCCAACCAATCCCATCAGCCATTCAGTGTCCTGGAGCTCCTCTTGGGCCAACAGTTGCCACTCTGGAGACACAGAAACAGACAGCGACCAACTCTCCTGTAAGTTTGCCAGCAGCACTTGTGACTAAAAGTTTTTAAATGCATTACATTCATCTGAGATCTGCCCATACTTGCTGGGCAAATTTTTTGTGCACTTAATGTGTATATAAAGTATGACGTTAATTCTGATAATTTAAGCTAATTCCTTAATGAATATGGACCATGCTTGATCTATTAGTCAATTAGTTAAATGAAATTGGCAAAAGTTTTGACCATCAATTTATTATTAAAGCCATTTATCAAGCACCAAACACAAATATTTTCTGGTTCCAGCTTGCTGTTGTTGGACCACAGTTGTACCAAATATCTTTTAGTTTTAGACTTTTTGTCAGACAAAACAAGAAGTTTAAAGACGTCAACTTGGACGATTGTAAAATGTGATAAGCATTTTGAATTATTTCCTGAAATATTATAGAATAAATCATTTATTAATTAATAATTGATAATTGATCATAAAAATATTATGTTGCAGTTTAGACCCTCAGTTAAACTGTTTGCTCTGTACTTTTGAAGTAACTTCATCAGCAGATCCCTCAGCTGCGAAGCCTCAGAGCAAGACATCAGTAGTGATTCAGTTGTATGTGTAGACCTAGACGTTAGAGGTCTTTGTCATTCAGGAGCATCTTGAGCAAGTGGGGACTTCTTTGATTCTTTGAACACAGAACATTTCTATGCAACGAGAGATGTGTTGAATACTTGTCAAGGTAGGACCTACAGCTTTGATTGTTTCTGAATGTGATTAAATATCTCTCCCTTGGACGCCCGGATAGCCCAGTTGGTAGAAGGGGCGCCCATCTATAGAGGTTTACTCCTCAACGCAGCGGGCCCGTGTTTGACTCCGACCTGCGGCCCTTTGCTGCATGTCATTCCCCCTCTCGCTCCCCTTTCATGTCTTCAGCTGTCCTGTTGAATAAAAGCCTAAAAATGGCCAAAAAAATAATGTCTCTCCCTTCATGTAAATGGTATAAATTTTCCATCACAGATTTGGGGTATTTGTTATGTTTTAATTGTGAAAATTGTTGTTTGGGTTTTGATGCAAGGACAACCTCAAAGTGGACCATTTAGTTTGGAGTCTGCAAGACCTGAATCTTGCCAAAAGTAGTTCATGATTGTTAATTTACATGCATGGCTGAGGTGAATAATGCAAAAAACCCTTTGTGGTTCTTAGTCAGAGCTGAGTGCTGACAGCTCATCTTTTTAACCACATGGTGTCAGTATTTTATGTATCCAAACACCTTGCTCCCTCTGCAGAGCAGCCATCTGACCTACATCTCTCAACTAACAGGCAGGAATGGAAGAGATAACATTTTAAATGGGACTGACCGTATAAGAGCTGCTTACTTATTTATTTATCGACCCAGTGGAAGAAATGCATTTGCCTGGTAGTTCAGTGACATATTATAGGGGTTGGCACGCACAGCCCTGCCACCAGTTCTCAATAAACCTCACACCAGTGGGAGGAGTAGAGGCGTGCTGAGCTGCAAGAAAGCAGATGGTATTCGCATCTATGACAGATGCCAGACTACTCCCCAGAATACCAGCGCAGACAGAGATTGACACACAAAAGTAGGACCACAGACCAATCTGCAACTTGTGTTATTGTGACCCTTTGAAAACTGACTAGGTCACAGCAGTCACTTCAGTGTCTGCTCATAAACAACACAGGGCTATCCCCCTCATGGGTTTCAGATCATAATTAGAGGCCTGCTGGTCAGTAACTCTGTGTGGTTGACATAGAGATAAGACCAGTGACCTTGCAGATAAACCACAATAAGATCTCTGTTTGGTTCATACTGTGCAATTGAAGACCTAAGGCAAAGTGATAAGGAGACACTAGTGTTTTGACTACATATTCTCACTAAGGTGCAGGTTTAGATATCACATACATTGACTGTGTGATTCATAATAAAAAGCCCACTGTTCAATTTTTTCCATGTCACATATACATGTTAAAAGCTGTGAAAACAACAGTGATGTGCAGGGGATAACGGAGACACATCAGGGCACTAGAGTTAACATCACTAAAATAAATAAAGAAACCACAAATGAAAACAAGCTGACAAGAGAAAGAAAGGTAGAGTGGTATAGCAGAGAAATATCTTATTTAAGTTAGTTTTTTTAATGAAACTAAATGTATTATTACTAATGTATTGTCCCACATCTATAACCTACAAAAACTCTCAATAACCACTTACAATTTCTTCATAATTTTAGCTGAGGCCCTATGTTGTGCAATAAAGCCAGCATTACATTACCAATTTTAACATTAGACTATCAAACTATATTACCACAGCCATTTGTATCACCCTGCTCAGTTTTTATGACTGATATTGTAGCGTATAACATTTGTTCCTTAAGAGGGATCCCCCTGCCACTACAGCAGCAGTGTGTCAGCACAGCTGAGCTGTGAACTTCAAGCTATATTATTGATTGTTTTGAGTTTTTCTCACAGCCTCAGTCTTTAATGCCTGCCAAAGCAAATGGTCCAGCCTTGAAAACTTGTTTTATGTTGAAGTTAGCATGAGGTCCAATCGGTTTAGAAAATCTGATGGCCCTTGTGCATGTGAAATCCTTTTGATTTTTATTGTTGTTGCAATAATGCATAGTATATAAAAAAGGCTCTTTTTTTTTTTTTTTTTTTTAGAATGACCTTTCAAAGATTTTTTTAATAATGAAATTTCAGTCTTTTCTTCAAGGCAACAAAATGGCCCGATAAAAAAAAAAACGTTAGTGTAGTGTCTGAAATGTGAATATGCCATTACATATTCCTTACAATTGTTTTCAACCAGCACTGACTGCATTATTTTTTAGTTAGCTCTGTAGCCAAACTGTTTTCTTCCTCGTTGATAGTTCATTAGACTAGATGATGCCATAGGGTAGAATAAGCAGTTTCCTGCACGGGCAATAAGAGGAAGAGGATGATTGATGACCGAATCAATGCCATGGTATTGATTCGGTCATCAATTCAATCAATTCCTTGTCGGTCCATTTGAGATCTGCTGCCCCTGGTAATTTCCCGCAGTTTATTTGGAGTCAGTAAATCAGGACAGAGGGGGACGTATCCACCTCAGGACCTCCCCTACCGCCCGTCACCATGACAACAGCCGTGGATGGTGGTGGTTGGGAGCGGAGGGGGGGGGGGAGCATGCGGAGCTTAGACAGGTGTTGCTGGGGTTTGCGCATCGCTCGTGAGATCGTTTGGCAGGATGGGAGCTGCGAGAACACCCACGCAACCCCACCATAGTTTCCCATGTATTCTGCCGTTTTGCTTTTCGTAATACGGAATTCAATTAACACTGGAAACCAACTGAACGTCGCAATGGTGCACCACTCGGGCTCCATCCAGTCCTTCAAGCAGCAGAAAGGTTGGTCACTAATGTGATTGTTAATGATTTTTTTTTTATTTGAGTGTGCTGTGTGTTGACTTTTCTTCTCTAGTTAAATAGTTTTTGATGTTAAATGGTACTCCGAGGTATCGGACCCTCTACTTGCTGTAAGTGTGACGCAGAGTTGGAGGTCTTATTGCTGCCTCCTCTTGGTATGCAGCCTGTTTATGAACCTTGTGCGCGCTGATATTGTATCCACTAGTTTATGTTACATTCACCTAGGTCAATATTTGTTCAGTTGGAGGCTACATAGTTCCAATGGACGTTAATATTAATAATGAACACCTTAAATATGACTACATTTATCAGTGCTGCACATATATGACTTGACCGTTCTTCACAAACGAGGAATTGCAGATCTTGAAAAGGTTCTTTTAGTATCACTTGAACTTGTCAGTCTTGGCAGTTGTCTTGTCAGCTCTGGGGACCTGCTTAAACATTCACAGCCGTACAAGTGGGCTAGTATAAGCAGTGATTGCATTTTATTGTGCATGTGCTGTGAGGAAAGATACAAACTGTTCCATACAAATCTTTTCAAGAGGATGCAGAATAGTTTCACTCAGGCTTTGACAGTAATCCAAAAAAATAAGTAAGATTTCAAGCGGTTAACGGTTCAGTCAGATTCAGCAGGTTGAAAAAGCAATATGAGACATCCAGTTCATGTTGGTGTCCATTTGGCATCTTTGCGTTTTGAACTGACAATAACCAGATTATGTATCAAACTGTACAATGAAAGAAAGATAAATGGTCTCTACACATTGGAGCAAATTCTTCAAATCTATAAATAACTACCTATCAAGTCATCAATCTGTTTTCCATTCCAGCTTGATTTCACTGCTGCGGTACAGTATTGATTTTAAACTGTGAGAGGAGCTCTTTAGAGAACACTATAGTGATTATTTAATACTTTGTGTTAATTATTCATGTGCTGACTGTCTAAATTTAGAAAAATGGTGGAGAAACTTCTTGTTTTTTATATGCTGACACTAGCCTATGGGGAGCAATGACCTCTTTTTGTTGAGGTACCAGTCTGAGGAGGATGAAAGGGTCTATCCCCTGGCTTCTGATGAGAGGATGCTGAGCTGAGCAGCTAGAAAGTTCATGAGTGAGGGATGCCCTGCTGAAGAGGGTGTTAGCTTATCTGCTGTGCTCTTGTTTCTTTGTTGGTTTTAAGTGTGTAAACAAGCTGAAGGAGTTATTACACTTATATTTATTTTATTTACACTGACAAGAAGCTTTTCTTCTTCTACCATGACCTTATTGCACAATATAGACTGACCACATGAATCCATAATAGTTTGTTTGGAATGTTTATGATCATCTAATCATAGATTTTTGTTACAATTTGAATTGTGTTCCATGCAGTAATTCTTTCTTTTTTATATAGTTTAAACATTATATATGACAGAGTGAACCACTTCTTGGATTTCAGTGCAGGTACGAACAGGAAACGCATAGCACAACATGACATCAGATTACAGTCCTGAGGCGCACTCAGTATTTCAGTGATTGCTAAGTGCACCATTACATTGAAGGCAAAGGGGGCGAATGTTGGCTCGCAAAGTCTAATATTCCAATATATTGCTCTTCCTCAAACATAATCAGCACCCTATGAGATCATTAAATGCTTAGAGCTGAATGTAGCTTTGTGTTCTGTGCACAAGAAGTGAAAAGCTTTTCAAGCATTGCTGGAGCCAAGCCCGCTCTCTTCTTAACTGCAGGTGAGAAAACACAGAATTAGAAAAGGGACTGATTATGAAAGAAAATATAAGATGAGGGTATAAATGTTTTTTTTTTCTTCTTGCTGCCTTGATAAAAAAAATATCACTCAGTTGGTAAAAATTAGAATACAGCTTGGACAAAGATGACTCACAACCATCTGATTACTTTCCAGGATTTGAGTGAGTTTCAAATCTTCTTTGGCAGAACAATCATAAACTTGTTGTTGAAACTTATTGATACACTGAACACTCAGTATTTGCTAGAAAGTATTTGCTTTAAGCATATTAAGATTTAAATGTAACCTAGTTCTACAATCAAATACTTCAGTCTTAAGCAAAGCTTTATTCATGCTTCTACGTCTATTATTCTAGAGCTGCAACGATTAATCGATTAGTCGATTTAAACAAAAATGAATCTGCAACAATTTTGATAATCGATTAATCATCAAAAGTATTTTTTCAAGCAAAAGTGCCAAACAGTTGATGGTTCCAGGTTCTCAAATGTGAGAATTTGCTACTGTTTTTCTTGGTCTTACGTGATAGTAGATTGTGATGGGCATTTTTTACTGTTTTTCTGGTGTTTTATAGAATGAAATGTTTGGCAGATTGATTGATAAAGAAAAAAAGAATAGTTGCAGGCAGCCCTATATTATAGTACTGCAGTTCTGACTTATTTTATAGTTTCTAAAGAATCAGTATTGTTATAGTGTGTGTGTGTGTGTGTGTGTGTGTGTGTGTGTGTGTGTGTGTGTGTGTGTGTGTGTGTGTGTGTGTGTGTGTGTGTGTGTGTGTGTGTGTGTGTGTGTGTGTGCGCAGTGGCTGTTGAAGGACAGAGTCCTGTCCTCCTGTCCTCCTGTCCTGACAACACTTTGTGTGTGTGTGTGTGTGTGTGTGTGTGTGTGTGTGTGTGTGTGTGTGTGTGTGTGTGTGTGTGTGTACCTTTGGTTGTACAGTCCTAAGCAGGCCACCTGTCGTCTTATGCAAGCAGGCAGATGGTTTTATAGATACAGACAATAATTTCAGGGCAGATTTGGGGAGAGCACATATACATTATCATCTGTGATTTAAACAGGCCGCTGTAGAATATAAGGTAGACATCAGTTTTATGGAAGTTAGAATGCCAGGTAGACAAAGAGATTACAAAATGACAAAACTGACTGTTTTGTTCTGCATGTGTGTGTATGGTGTTGCAGTTACTAGATTTAACACTTCACAGTCTTTAAAATCAGCAGTTGTTTTGTTGCTAGGTTATGAGAACAATGCAGGCAGAAGTTCTGCCAGAGCCCAAAGTTATTGTACAGTTCAATTACGTTTGCAAAACACATTGATTTTGGTGGAGCAAAATGCTTGTGTTTACTAAAGACAGTGCAGTTAATATTCCCTGCTGAGGTGTGTACGCAGGGACACAGCAGAGGCTTTGTGGAAAATCCTATGACGTAGTATAGAAAACACAAGCAATCAGGGGACATAAGATGATAGTGTGACGTTAAAGGAGCGAGGGGAATTAATCTGCTCAAATGATGCAACCCAGAAATTGTGGCAGTATTGTATAATAAGGTCCTGAACCGTTTAAACCAGGGATAAAACATGCCAGCTGCTCTGAGGTGTGTTCACGGTCAGGCTGTCGGGCTCAGCTGCATGTGATAGACAGACGACAATAGCAACGGTGTCTGCGGAGCAAATTATTAGCTATTTTAGGCTGTTTTTACTTTGGTATTAAAGTTTAGTGCTATTCAGTGTCCAAAAATCACAATTACTTCCACTGTTATTCATGGTTATAAAAAATAAAACCGAAAAATGTCCGAGGGGGTAAATATGATTTATTGTCACTGCATAAAAATATGTTTTTCTTCGCTATTGGTTAAAAATGGCTAGCTCCTGTATTTAGATGCTGCTTGTTTTAGTTTCAGGTCAAGTCAATAAGATGTTGTGTGATATTAACACTGTATCCATTAGCTACAATATGTTTGTGTCATTATGGTTACTGAAGTTGACTTAAGTCAATAGCTTGTGTAACTAGGAGAGCTCACATTTTATTATTACATCAAACACTGAAACATTGACAGAGGATTTAAACATTTAAAAGCTGTATGTAGAAATGCTTGTGATTTTTATGTAAAATTATTCGGATTGAATACGTATTTGTTTGTAGAAAAATAAGACTGTGCATACTATCACAGGGAGTGCAAAGGTCAGTAATGGACTAATTTGATATATTATGGCTTTAAAAATAAATGTGTTAGTGACTTCTTGTTGTGGGGCATTTCAAAAAATACTGGTACTTTATTTCTCCCTGTTCTAAATAGAAAATCTTAATTATACTTAATATTCGCCGTGAAATCTAAAGCTTAAAACCTGCAGTCACAGTATTAGAGTTGCTACATTCCGTTTTTTTTAAATAGTTTTGAGTATACTGTTATGTTTCTGAATATACACTAGTATATTTAGCTCACCCTCTGTTTCTACCATTATCTGTTTTTATTAGTACAGTTAATCCCATTGCAAGACCACCAGCAGCATGCTACTACTAACGTAACAATAGCCTCTCTGATCAAGTTCAACGTTGACGCTGTCATGCATGCACATAACTTCACGAGGGGGAGGTGGCTGGAGGCAGCTGGTCTGTGTGCGCTGTAAGAAATACACCGTTGTTTGGAAAGAAAATTTTATTTGGATTGTATCTACCTGGGCGGGTCTCAATTTACCTGGGAGGTCCACCCAAGTAGAACCTATGTATTGGAAACACTGCGATCGTTACCAGAGATCACTTATTTCATACTTGTTGGTCAAGAATTATCAGTGTGCCTGGAGTACTCACCATGTAACATAAAATATAAGATGAATATTCAGTGGCTGCTTATGATACAGTTCTAAATACTCCCTGAGAACTCCACTCTATCTATGTGTTGTTTGATATGGTGCCAGGCAGAGGATGAAATGCACTCTAATTGCCTAGAGAAGGTTTCTGGAGGCGAGGCTGCCGGCCTGCCTCAGTCTTGCCTCCTCCTGATCATTTTTGTAAACGCATCGCAGCAGTGTTTTGGACATGTGTGTTATACCTTTCTTCTTTGCCCACTCTTTATAGCAGGGATCCCCTGAAATACACTCTGTAAGGGGAAGGCAGTAATGATGTTCGTTGTGCTTAAAAAGGTCCTGATATTCCTCAGTTGAAAGCTGTGACACTGAAAGTGAACATGGATGAATTATTGAAGGTATAGAATGAGGAAACACAGAGGCATGATGGGAAACAGCCCACTGACCTCAATTCTCTATTTGCTACTTTGTGCAATATCCTTGCAGATACTGTCTTGATTCTTAAAGGTAGGCTACAATAACTTTTCTGCATTAAAATGTCTAAAAACGACCATACCTATGTTATAGCCTATATGTTTGAGTTGTGTAGTTACACTATCCCAAATGTTTCCATCAAATGGCAAACCCAGAGAAATCTGTTATTTTATTTTCAGACACGTCACGTTTCATTTAGTCGCCCGTCAGTGGCGTCATAACCTTTCACCATCTAGTTAGCCTACTCGTAACTTCCGTCAAAACATGGGCACCCAGATGCTACATTCGAGAGTAATGTCACAGAAAAAAAAAATACTGGTAACATTTTTTCTGCCAAAATGCATCATTTTGTGATTAATTAGGCCCTACATGCCACTTTGCAAAACCTTATAGGCCTATAGCCTAGTGATAGGCCTACATCAATATTAGGAACGGTACACTGAAGTCACGGTTCGGTTCATACCTCGGTTCAGACATCACGGTTCGGTTCGGTACAATAGAGGGAAAAGCATAACAAAAATGCAGAAGGCAATATTTTTTTATTCTGCATGTGTCATCCAGTCTCTCCCCTGAGCTAGCTGCAACAGCCTGAGTGTATGTAAGCTGTAAACAGTAGCTAGCCTAAACAGCGGAACTAGCAGCAAACAGCGAAGCTAACAGCGGAGCAAACAGCGAAGCAAACGGGCCTGGAAGCCATTTGTGGTCGAGGCAAGAAGGGATACAGCTACAGTACAGCCGTGTTTGGTTGTATAGGGAAGGGACTAGTTTGCTTCGTGTGGACCAGAGTGATAGAGAAAGACATGACTCTGGTGTAGACTCACTGGACCGACTCCGACTTGACATGTCGGCGGAGCTTCAGAGCCATAGACATATATATAATGGACCAACAGATCCCGTTGCTCTGGACGTAGACCAGTGAAGGCCATTAGAAGCACTTTTCCGGTGATGGCTAGCGTTACTGCGCAGCCTCCAACTGAGAGAGACGACGTACATGTGCCGTGAGCAACCTGTCTGAAAGTTGTAAGTCTTCTAGTAGCTGTGCCAAGAGAAATCTCAATCATTCCCAATCTTGCAGAGACGGAGAGCGTAGGTATATGTAAGGAGATAACATAGGCACATGCTAATTATTGCTAACTAAAATGCTAGTTAACATTAGTAATTACACTTAAACAGCTAATGTGAGACGAAACTGCCTTCTCCTGTACTATACGGTAATTTCTCTACTATGCGACAGTAAGTCGCGTGGTTATGACACAATCGTTAGCCTATTTTTATAAAAACGTCTGCTACGGAGCCATAACGTGAGGTACAAGGTAATGGAGCCTTTTATACATTATTGTGTTTCTTTAGAAATAAACAATGGACAAATAGAGTCTTTAAACGCTTCAGATGTAAAGTTATTCGCCAAAATGAATGGCAGTCAATGGAATGCTAACGGGAGGTGATGGCTTTGTAGCATATAAATGGCGCCATAAGGTCTTCGCGGTCCGAGGAGAAGCTTACCCATTAGTACTGTTTATTTTTTATTACCCCCTTGTTCAGAGCTAAGGCGGGGCTACAGATTAGGTGTCCCTACGAAACGTGTATGTAACAGTAGTTCCACATTACATTAATTCATTTGCACGCAAGTTTTATTCATTTTTATACCGTGTATTCTCCGTGTAAATTAATGTACCGAACCGAGACACCCGTACCGTTTCGGTTCAATACGACTACATGTACCGT
This sequence comes from Zingel zingel, assembly GCA_023566125.1. Classification (NCBI taxonomy): domain Eukaryota; kingdom Metazoa; phylum Chordata; class Actinopteri; order Perciformes; family Percidae; genus Zingel; species Zingel zingel. The sequence continues at coordinate 17,491,552 of CM042320.1, forward strand.
TCCACCCCTAGTCCCAAATGACTCTCAAATTTGTAAATATACCCACAAATTGGAAAGTGTAGCCTAGGTGTTGTGTGTAATTGCTTTCAATGAAATTTCAGAGCATGTGTAAATGAAAAAAAAAAAAGATCTGTGTTCAAATTCCTCAGCCTCTGTGGATATTAAAGATATAATAATGTTTGACAATCATTTCCCAGACAGTGCATTGTGTAAGTCTAGATAAGTATATAAAGGGTTCATCTAATGTGAAATCCATGTGTTTAATCTCGCTGTGCACTGGCTAAAACTGGTTCAGAACCGAGACGCCCGTACCGTTTCGGTTCAATACAAATACATGTACCGTTCCACCCCTAATCAATATTACTCCAGCTTAATGTTACTATAATGTATGTGCTGGTTGACAAGTAGCTAACATTAATTCTAGCTAATGCTTGGTGGATAACATCATAGGGTTACAACATTGTTCAACACGCTCATCAAGTTATTAGTAGTATGATTGTTTTGACCATGGATAAAAGCAGCACTGCGCTAACCCACGAATAAGTTCACTAGTAACGTTAACGTTAGCTTTAACGATTAATCTAATGCTAATTTAGCCAGCTAGCACACTCCGGTCTGCCTGCCTCACTCCCCCGGCACAAAGAGACATCATTCGGGATGATAGCTGACAACCCAGCCGGGACATGTAGCAATAGCTAGTTACCGTTAGCCCCAGCCGGTGCTTATGACGCTAACGGCAGTTTAATGAAGCGTCGGGAAACAGAGAATATCAGACCCAGGCATCCTAGTCACAACATCGGCCATCCATAATGTTAGCTAGCTAGCTACGTCTCCGTAAACGCTAACGGTGTTTGTACTAAAAATCTCCTCCCTGCCGAATTTCTCCCCCCTTTGCGTTTAGCTGTCTTTACAGTTAGCTACATTAACCCGACAACAGGTGTGTTAAGCACCAAAACGAATAGTTGAGATTACAGAAAAGTGAAGGGGGAGATCAGGCAGCTGGGAGATGTTCTGCTGCTGCACAGCAGGCATCGAACATCATCGCCATTGCAGAGATCCCCCCCGGCAATCCCCACCCACACCCGTCTCTCAGCCTCGTTGAGTAGCTAGCTAGCGTTACAACAACCCCCGTCCGCCTGGTAAAATCCAAAAGGTGACATTGGCATGTGAAATATACTGTGATAGTGTGGTAAAACCTGCTAACATTAAATGTTAGCTTGCTGGCTCACTAGCTAACTGGTCAGCCAGCTACCAATACAGATTGAATCAAGAAAAACATAATTATGTTGGGTAAACTGCAGCAATTTTATTAGCATGACATGAATAAACGTTACTAAACGTAACGTGAATAAACTTGAATGGGTAAACTCGTCCGTAAACAGATGCATTCTAATCATAGACTGTATATAGAAGATTCTAATCAACGATGGCGTTTAGCAATAAAAACTCCCATAATTCCGCAACATCCCTACGTCATCAAACGTCTGTGTTTACAATCCATTGTTTTGGTTGAGAGACCCCTAGCGGCAGAAAGTTACATATTGTACGTTTAAGTTTCTGCACAGTTGTCTCATGGTGATCATGGACAAAAGAAAAAGACTAAAAGCAAAAGTAACATTTCTTTTTCACACATATTGGACAGTTTTACCTAATTTTCACGGCATTGTTTTGCTTAATCTGGTATATAACAACTTTTTGCAAGCAATTGATCATAACATCTTTGATTTTAAATTAAATGCTTGTTTAAATGCTTACTTGTTATGACAGAAATATTTAAGAGGAGCATAACGAACGAATAAACACAACCTCCTTTTTCACTGTTTGTCACAAGCAGCAACATTTTTAGGCAAGTATGCAGTCACAGTGGTATATCCACACACATGCACGGACCAAAAAAATAATTTTAATCTCCCATTACAAGACCGTCATGGACAAACTGCACAGGAGAGATTCAAATCCCAGATCACGACCTCTTCTGAATCTCGTCCAGCTCCCCCTCAGATGAGCGTGAGTGGGTGTTTGTGAGAGCACACACAGGGATTGTCATCAAGGCCCTCTGTCATGCTGATGCAGAGAAAACTCTGAGGTGTTTTTCCCCATCATCACCTCACAGTGAGCATCCACTCCCTGTGTCTCTTGATCTGTTTATTTTTTATTTTTTTTATTCCTCTCCTGCGTCCCTCCTCTCTGTGCACAACTCACAGTAACAGTCCACCGCCTCCATACCAAGTGGCACACACACACACACACACACACACACACACACACACACACACACACACACACACACACACACACACACACACACACACACACACACACACACACACACAGGATTAACATTCTCCTGAACCAGTTTTAGCCAGTGCACAGGGAGATTAAACACATGGATTTCACATTAGATGAACCCTTTATATACTTATCTAGACTTACACAATGCACTGTCTGGGAAATGATTGTCAGACATTATTATATCTTTAATATCCACAGAGGCTGAGGAATTTGACCACAGATCTTTTTTTTTTCATTTACACATGCTCTGAAATTTCATTGAAAGCAATTACACACAACACCTAGGCTACACTTTCCAATTTGTGGGTATATTTACAAATTTGAGAGTCATTTGGGACTAGGGGTGGAACGGTACATGTAGTCGTATTGAACCGAAACGGTACGGGTGTCTCGGTTCGGTACATGAATTTACACGGAGAATACACGGTATAAAAATGAATAAAACTTGCGTGCAAATGAATTAATGTAATGTGGAACTACTGTTACATACACGTTTCTTAGGGACACCTAATCTGTAGCCCCGCCTTAGCTCTGAAGCTCCCAAGCGCCGCCTACATGTCAAGTCGGAGTCGGTCCAGTGAGTCTACACCAGAGTCATGTCTTTCTCTATCACTCTGGTCCACACGAAGCAAACTAGTCCCTTCCCTATACAACCAAACACGGCTGTACTGTAGCTGTATCCCTTCTTGCCTCGACCACAAATGGCTTCCAGGCCCGTTTGCTTCGCTGTTTGCTCCGCTGTTTGCTCCGCTTTTAGCTCTGCCGTTAGCTTCGCTGTTTGCTGTTAGCTGCGCCGTTACCTTCACTGTTTGCTGCTAGCTCCGCTGTTAGCGTGTGAAAATAACGCCACAATTCGCCAACTGCTCTGTGTAACCGAAGCTGCTCTTTTAACACCCCTGCTCTGTGAATTCACATATGAGAGCAGCGCTTGTCTCCCATATCACACTACTAGCTGATTGTCTTATTTTGTTTATAAGTTCCAGATGGAGTCCGGAGATGATGGGGTAGCCTTATTGTTTAGGCTAGCTACTGTTTACATCTTACATACACTCAGGCTGTTGCAGCTAGCTCAGGGGAGAGACTGGATGACACATGCACAATAAAAAAATATTGCCTTCTGCATTTTTGTTATGCTTTTCCCTCCATTGTACCGAACCGTAATGTCTGAACCGAGGTATGAACCGAACCGTGACTTCAGTGTACCGTTCCACCCCTATTTGGGACCACCGATTCTCACCCTTACAGGCCCATTAGCTCGCGCTGCTGTGATGTATCATCTCAGACATGTTGAGCCTTGCCGATGTCTGTTGGGATTATCTAGACTAGCTATACCTTTTTTGATAATATATGTACACAGCAGCCATTTTGTATTGATTAGCTTAATGGAGAGAAAAGTGGGCAGTTATATGCAACCACTCTTCAGACAAATCCACAGAGACTGTGAAATGATGGCACTTTAGGCTTCTGGCCTCTTGAGTGGAAGCTCACAGCTTGCACTGATTTACCAGCCAGTCATAAAGCATGTTGTTGCTGTGTTCGCTGCTGAGAGAAACAAACCTTCTTGCTCACAAGACCATATAATCTCTGGTTTCTGAAATGGAATTGCAGAAGTAATTGGCACATGGCTATTTAATGATAGCTTGACAACCTGCTCAATATTGATTTAATGAAATTGATTGAAATATGAAAAGCAACAAAGGGGAACTGAATGCTTGTGTACACTGTAGAAATAATGAAAGCACTGGGAAATCAGGCTTTGTTGTTAGCCTAAAGACAGATTAACTTTCTGACATGCACAAATAGATCCATTTAAAGTTCACTGTTGTCATATTTTACGCATTCTCGTTGTATAGCTTTTAGCTGGAGCTTACAATTTTAATTAATTTCATAACTGTGGGGCTGCACAGGAAATAAACAGTGTGATCACTGGTTCCCCTGTGCCCTCATTTGAAAGAGAAGTGCCTTCATTTCATGAATAAACGTCAGGAGCTGCAGAGGGGGAGCTGCTGCCTGGCGTGAAGGTCGGACACAATGACCGGCTTCAATTGCTGGACATTCATTATCGTTATTAACCTCTTGAGGTGCTCTTCACAATTCATCCTTACAGTATTGTTGAAATAGTCAATCAACAATCTGTCAGCCCCAATATCACCATATTGCTCTTTTATTACTGAAATAACCTTGAAAATGACCTCTGCCGGGCTACGTAACGGTACACGTGAATGCTGTATCTTTGGTAAATTGGTTGCAGCACTAGCGACTGATGTATGTAAATGTTGTGGTGCACCATCATGTGGCTTGTCTTGAGGTATTGAGCTGTGTGATGATGGAGGGGGAGCACTGATGGTTTTAATGCACTCCACTATAAAGGACAGACCTCGCCGCTGTAGCCCATAAAATGGATGGACCATTTGGTGACTGAAGTGATTTCTCCCTCCCTCTCTTTTTTCCCCACTCACTCCCTTGTTGTCAGTGCATGCACTAGAGCTACTAAGTATTGTAAATAGGTTTTCTTACATTTTATTTTTCTCGGTTCTTTTTGTTATTAAACATTTATGCTATTTAAGTAAAAAGCAACTCTTGTTTCTTGTTATATTTTGTAAGATAAGATGAGATATGATGTGATAGAAATAATAAGATGAAAAATCCAGTAAACAAACACCAAAAACAAAACAATAATAGCAATAATTCTATGAAAACATGCCACTAGCAGCTTTAAAGGAGAATTCCGGCCAATTTTTACGTTAATCTTGATCGCTATAAATATGCGTGTACTTTCGTTTGAAAAAAAAACACGGAGTAGCTGCAGCTACGTCTACAAGCTTCCACTGAGCTAAAACAGCAGTTGTCGGGGCAGGTTTTAGAGTGCCTTTGTGCCTCTTAACAGACACAAAATGCAATTAAATGTCTGTGCAACATGAACAGGGCCCTTACGTGACAACAAAATGCGTTTTCAACTCAGACACATTTTAATTCACCTACCCTGTCTTGATTCTGCTGGTAGCTAGCTCGCCCTGTTAGCTGCTAGCTGCTAGCTGTTAGCTGCTAGCTGCCGTCCGTGATAAGTGTGTTCAGCCAAAATATCAAGCAGCAGTTCTGTGTGTATTTGTATCTCATCAGTTTTGTGGGGAGCGTGTCTATGTTCCCCGGGTCCTATGTTCCCTGGGTCCTATGTTCCCTGGGTCCTATGTTCCCTGGGTCCTATGTTCCCTGGGTCCTATGTTCCCCTCTTTGTATGAGACTGGGGAACATAGGACCCTTTTTCAAAAAAAGGGTCCTATGTTCCCCAGTCTGTTACTTTTTCCACCATTACTGCCAAATTCCATGGCAAATAGGCCTATGTAGGCCTACGGGCTGTTTGACGCGCATATGCAAATAGTCACTTTGACAGCGAATAACTTTACATCTGAAGCGTTTAAAGACTTTATTTGTCCATTGTTTATTTCTATAGAAACACGACAATGTATAAAAAGCTCCATTACCTTGTACCTCACGTTATGGCTCTGTAGCAGACGTTTTTGTAAAAATAGGCTAACGATTGTGTCATAACCATGCGACTTACTGTCGCATAGTAGAGGAATTACCGTATAGTACAGGAGAAGCTCGCAGGCAGTTTGGACTCACATTAGCTGTTTAAGTTTAAGTACTAATGTTAACTAGCATGTTAGTTGGCAATAATTAGCCTGTGCCTATGTTATCTCCTTACATATACCTACGCTCTCTGTCTCTGCAAGATTGGGAATGATTGAGATTTCTCTTGGCACAGCTACCAGAAGACTTAAGACTCTCAGACAGTTTGCTCACGTCACAATTACGTTGTCTCTCTCAGTTGGAGGCTGCGCAGTAACGCTCAGCGCTCACCGGAAAAGTGCTTCTAACGGCCTTCACTGGTCTCCGTCCAGAGCAACGGGATCTATTGGTCCATTCTTATGTACTGTCTATGACAAAAACACACAGAACTGCTGCGTGATATTTTGGCTGAACACACTTATTATGGACGGCAGCTAGCAGCTAACAGGGCGAGCTAGCTACCAGCATGATTGAGACAGGGTAGGTGAATTAAAACAATGTCTGAGTTGAAAACGCATCTTGTTGTCACGTAAGGGCCCTGTTCATGTTACACAGACATTTTAATTGCATTTTGTGTCTGTTAAGAGGCACAAAGGCACTCTAAAACTTGCCCCGACAACTGCTGTTTTAGCTCATTGGAAGCTTGTACACGTAGCTGCAGCTACACCGTGTAGCCTGCACCGATTTGAGTCTGTACACGCATATTTATAGCAATCAAGATTAACGTAAAAATTGGCCGGAATTCTCCTTTAACCAGCCAAATAGACCTAGCAGTTCTGGGTTCATGTAGAGTTTACTTTAGCAAGTTACTAACATTCTTACTGCCTAACTATGCATTAAAAATATTATGTAGCTACTGTATAAATATATGAATATTTATGGAGTGTTGCATTAGTTCACAAGTGCTGAGGTTGCACTTGCATTAGATTATTGGCTTCACTTAAGGGATACTCCAGTGATTTAGTGTTTTACTTTCATAAAGTTGGCAGACTCACAAGAGACAGATTTTCAAAAGAATGGTTAAAATGAATGCAGCAGAGACTGAGACATCCTGTCTTTTAGTCCTTAGTATCGGCCAAGCTCCAGCCCTCCCTGCCTGATTAATGCCCACGGGACATCTTTCAAACTTAAGGGCCTGAGACCCTCATGTACGTACATTTGCAAACGTAGCATTATCAGCGCCATGGCCAACCCGCAGAAAGCGCACGCTGTGATACTTCAGCTTACGTCGTATTTACCAAACCTGCAGCTCATCGGGTAATCAGCGCCTTTCTCCGCCCACTATACCGTAAATTGCGCTGTAGCAAAGCATTAAGTACTTGTGCTATGATACGGCTGAGTGCATCTCTTGCGGCTGGTTTACACCTGCTTTTAAGAAGCAGAGAATTTTCACTGCAAAATAGAGGCGCGCTGTCACAGGAGTTTTTTTTACATACCATGGAATACATAATTAGGCGCACCTTACGCTTCCCCTCCTATCTCTTTATGGAAAACTCCTACTTTCCCCTTGACCCTCCCGTGAATGCATATGCATGACACGGAAAAGCGCAATTTGCCATTTTCAGGTCCCGCAACAGGCAGTCTACGCTTTTACCGCCTGTTTAACCTCGCCATGCTTTTACACGCACGTTGTGAAACAAATACACCTAAATTTGGCGCAAAAGCGTTAGTACGTGAGGCCCTCAGTCTGTTTGGGTTTTCTGTTGTAAATTTGTTGTCAGAGATAAACCTGAAGACATCATCATGGTTATTATCTCAGACTGTATAAAGCTCCCTTCAGAGCTGCATTATACAACACAAGCTGAGTATGGCTTAAAATGAACCCGTGGCATGGAAAGCCCCTTTCGTGCTTCCCTATCTCTGGCTCATTCATCAGCTGTTTTGACTTGTATTGCCTCATGCAGTCATACTCATGCAGATGCACAGTGCAGCCATATTGACCTGACATTTCTTCCTGACTACTTTGCCGATACCTTCATGGCAATGCCGTTAGCTGCTGTAGGTCGCAGCACCACCCCAACTTCCTCCCTATGTAATACATTTTTGTTTTTATTGACTTAAGTAAAATTCATTTTGTGTGTGTGACCCAGCAGAGCTTCACCAAAGAGCCGAGCCTCATCCAATCCATCCCTTAATGCAAGTGTCTCTCACTAAAATATTAGGGTTGTCAGCATTAACGTGTTAATGGCGCTGCGATTAAGGGCCAAGCATAACGCGTTCATTTTTTTTAATCGCATTAATCACATGCCGTCATTTATTTTCTCTTCACCCGGCTTTGCGTTGTGCCTAACAGGCTACTATTTTGACCCTTTGCCACACTTTGCCATACTTCCTCGTAACACATCCTGCTGCTGCAGGCATGATGGAGAAAGACAGCAGCAACGAAATTCTGAATAGCGCTTTTTATTTTCCAAACCTCCCGGACGGGTCGAAAGCCATATGCACATTGTGTAAAGCAGAATTAAAATATCACCGAAGCACGTCAAGTTTGAGCTACCACCTACGGGCTAAGCATAGTAGTACAGTTAACGTAACTCAGGTTGATGCTAGCAGGCTCAGGCAAAGCACTATTTTGGAGAGTGCTAGTTGCTGACCTGTGGATGAAAAATTACTACAGCTCTTGCAAAATGGGTGGCAACTAACTGCACACCAGTCAGCATCGTAGAAGACTCGGGTCTTAAAGACTACGGTTGGCATGTTCTGACCCGTCTTATACATTGCCGTCGAGGGGGACAGTAGTTTCACACACGCATACACAGCCTGTACTACACAGAGAAAACAGCCAAACTGGAGCTGCTGCAAAGTGATGCAAGGTGATCACTGGACGTCAGTAAGTAATCAAAATTATTTAGGAGTTACTGCACACTATATTGACTCTAGGTTCAAATGTGTGACTAGATTCACATATTTTTCTTTTGTTTACAGTAAATAAATAAATAATAAACAAATACAAATCTTAAAATCAAGTTCATAAAGTCACTTTCTTTGCATTCATTTGATTCCCAATCAAGATACACTGGTAAAAAATTGCTTTCCATTGTTAATATGTACTTAAAAACAGTTCTGAAATGCAAAATAATAGAATTTTAATCATGTGATAAAACATGTGATTAATCGCGATTAACTATAGAAATTCAGCGATTAATCGCGATTAAAAAAAATCATCGTTTGACAGCCCTAGAAAATATTTTTAAAAAATTCATCAGAGTAAGCATGCAGTCATATAAACATGATATAAATGTATAAATACGTAATAAAAAAAGTTCAAGATTCAGCATCAGGGTCTTTTGTTTTTTCAATTTATCGCACCGTTATGACAAAAAGAGAGCTGAGCCAGAAGGCAAAGCTCTCAATCTACCGGTCAGTTTTCCTTCCTACCCTCACCTATGGTCATGAAGGCTGGGTCATGACCGAAAGAACAAGATCCAGGTTACAAGCGGCCAAAATGGGTTTCCTCAGGAGGGTGGCTGGCGTCTCCCTTAGAGATAGGGTGAGAAGCTCAGTCATCCGTGAGGAGCTCAGAGTAGAGCCGCTGCTCCTTCGCGTCGAAAGGAGCCAGTTGAGGTGGTTCGGGCATCTGGTAAGGATGCCCCCTGGAACGCCTCCCTAGGGAGGCGTTCCAGGCACGTCCAGCTGGGAGGAGGCCTTGGGGAAGACCCAGGACTAGGTGGAGGGATTATATCTCCAACCTGGCCTGGGAACGCCTCGGGATCCCCCAGTCGGAGCTGGTTAATGTGGCTTGGGAAAGGGAAGTTTGGGGTTCCCAGCTGGAGCTGCTACCCCCGCGACCCAATACCGGATAAGCGGATGAAGATGGATGGATGGTCTTTTGTTTTCCTCTCATTTTTTTCTATAAATGTTTAAAGCGACGACTCGTAAAATTACCCCCACTCTTCCTCTGTCCCTCTCGTCCTCAGGCATGCACACCAGCATCAGCGAGATCCTGAAGGAGAAGAGCCTGAAGCCGTCTCGCCGCAGCCTGCCCTGCCTGGCCCAGAGTCAGACTCATCCAATCAACCTCAACCACTTCCTGTCTGTGCCTCTGAGCCCCGAGCCGAAACCAGAAGTTGAGGGTCTGAGTCAGAGCATCAGCACCTCCTGCAGCCTCCTGCGCCCGCAGACAGGTCAGTCTGCTGAGAGAATTTACTTTGTACTAACGACTTCTGAAACCCATTAGTGGAAAAGATGCTTCAGTCATGAGAGAGTGTCTTCAATATGTGTGGATTCTAAAGATTACCGTGGCGGTTTCTGCGGTGGTTAGTCAAAGTAACAAAGACTTAATGAAAAATAATTTTAACTTTGCAGTAAATTACTTATTATAGCAAATTCTGTGTCAAAGGAAGATTGTGTTAGGTTTCATACCAATTAGCAAAATTGCCATATACTAAATACCTTTTATTACCATTAGTTTTAAAGTGATTGGCTTCTATTCCTCTATTTTGTTTCCCTTAGACAAATGTAAAGATTTTGCAGGGTTTTTTTCAGATGCACATGCAAGTTTTGCACATTATTTTGTTCATATGGCCTCCTATGGCTGGCAAATGCTAAATAGCATTGAAGTGGTTTTTCATGATGTGTTTAAGTTATTTTTATACCTACAAGCAGTAGGCCATTTGAGGTGGGATTAACGGGGATGCTAGCCCCCTTGTTAGCAAATACAAAGACCTTTCACAGCAAATCCACATAATATCTGTGATGCAAACTTTTATTTCTGTGCATCTTATGTATCGTTATATGTATGGTGTGTTTCATTCTCTCCACACTCTGCACTGACTGTTTTGAATGTTATGCTCAACAGGAGTTGAGAGTTGGTTGCTACACAGATTTTCATGTTAGTGACATTTAATGTGAGTGCACAATATTGATTGAGCAGAATGTGATAATGCTACAGCGCATTTAGAAAACACAGTCACATGTGTCTGGTGCACTTTCAGAGGCAGTGAGATAGTGTTGGAAAAGCTGTTGCAAGGAAACAATACATCACAGTACGAACTGGAAAAAATGCAAATGCCTGTTGGAGAGGGGAATTTATTCAGTCTTATTAATATCTTCAAGAATCTTCAGAGGCCATTGACAGTGAGGGCTCGATCACATGCAGCACTTCAACATGTTGGTATGTTTGTGACCATGAGACACCCTTTGCCCGACCCCTTTAGTATTTGCATGCAGTGTGCGAGAAGTGAGAAATGAGATGCAGTTTTAATGAAAATGAGGCAGCACAAGGTGATGTGTTGCTATTTTGGTGAAAAGTGGCTTTTTTTGTCGTGCTAAAAATAGACATCTGATGAACCGGTCGGTTTTCTCTTGTCCTGAGGAGGGTTCAGACAGAAGGAGAGAGCGAGGACAGACCAACCAGCTTCCCACCTCTGTACACTGACAGATGTGTTTTGATAGGTCTGAACTGAATGTACTGCTGCTTGAGACTTAACCCAAAATGTTTAGTTTTACTGTTATTGTACTCATTTTACAGTAGCCTACAATTATGTAACGCAGCACCTTAAACTGGAGACGCTTTAATAGATTCCCATGGCTCCTTGCTGTGTGAAAACGCAGTATGATCTATCAGCATAAATTCAGACTGCTTTTGGATTCTTTACAGCGCCCCATGTTGACAAAAGTTCTGACTGAGTCATTTCAGCTTTATCATAATGAAATCAAAAAGCAAGCAGCTATGGCGACTTTTCACTTTTCTGTAAAGACATGGTGATTTCTAAAGATTTTCACTGCTCAGTTGTGATCTTAAAATAGACAGAAGATAAGGATAAGGATTTTCTTCCAATCCCAGCCTGGATCAGGGAAGATGCTGATTAAAATAAAACTCAAGAAAGAAAGTATAAAAAAGGTCACAGTGATTTTGCTTTCAAACTTAATTATTTCTGTCCAAGGTCCCATTATGTGCTAACCCACACTAAAAACAACACATTATTGTTTAAGACTCTAATTTAACTTCAGTTACTTAATGACACTGTTACGTTTTGATGCTTCCATGATTTCAGTGAAGCAAATTAACCAATGCAGTTTTTTTCCAGACATATTTGTAATAATAAAAAATGTATGGAATAATGGATTTCTTACACTTGATTTCAACACAGCAGTATAAAGACATTCTGACTGTAGTCACGCCAAGCTTATTTGATGGTGAAGTAGAGACACATTTGATCAGAGAAATGAGCCAAGCTGTCACACATACCTTGTGCTGTGAAATGATACATCTCTCTATAGCTATAGGGTTTAAACTATGTCATGCAATTACAGTATGCATGTATTACGAGATTTAGACAGATGGATTGTTATACCCACTAAATCTACTGTCCTCCTCTTTGGCAATACATACCACATAGCACTGAAAATGGAAAAGCCATATGTTGTGTTGCAAAAGAGTTATTTCTCGTCAATTAGGCGGACTTCTTGTTTTGTGGCAAAGAAAGGCAATCTGATAAGGTTTCAAAACATTGAGCTTCTAGAAAGGGATTTCTTGGTACAGTCTATTGTTTGTTTTGCCTCAGAGTGTGGGTTTAACAAAACTTTATTTTGTTTGTTAGTGGGATGTGTAAAGATTCAGGAAGGAAGGAAATGCGACTGGCCCTCTTTCAACATCGGTGCATGGATCTGTTAAATTGCATTAAGGTGTTGTTCTCAAGCTGGCACCCACATTGAAATTACTTGAATTTAGCTCAGATCTAATTTCAATGTTGGCAATTGGATTAAGTAAAATATTGACTTGAGCAATGACAAAAGACTTAATGCAGATAGGATACTTTGTGGTGCATCACCAGTTGAATAACTGTCTTCATTGATCGTGCTTTGTCTGTGTGCAGCAGAGGATGGCAAGGATCAGTACGTGGAGGAGTCAGAGGTGACGTGTGAAACCAATCCAGATGAGTCATTTCCACTACAAAAGCCTGTCACCCGTGCTAAACTAGAGGCCTGCACAGATTCACGTCAGGTACCACGCTCCCAGTAATCCATAATTATTGCCATTAATGTTCCCAATGTTACACTGTCTACACAGTTAATTTTGTCATTGACCCTCTAAGAAGCTTTAAACATGATCAGTCCTGTGATTAGCATCCCTGCATCTGAAATTCATATAGGAAATCTTGTTGCTTCAGGGAAAGAAACCAGCTATTTCCTCTGGGCTGTTTTTCCGAGATGGGAAAAAGCGTATTGACTACATCCTGGTTTACAAGAAGTCCAGTCCACAGGTGGAAAAGAGGTGCACCTTTGAGAAGAATTTACGGGCCGAGGGTCTAATGCTGGAGAAGGAGGTACAAATAAAAAAGTTTGGTTTTAGAAGACTTTAATTTCCTTGATTTCTCAACTCAGTTCTCAAAGTCCTGTGTTTCTTTTTAAAATGAAAGCCCTCCTTGACGAACAACGACATCATGTTTGTGAAGGTCCATGCTCCTTGGGATACACTTTGCAAATATGCAGAGCAGATGAACATCCGAATGCCTTTCAGGTAACCGTAGTTAGATAAAAAAAATATTGAGCTTTAAACTCTGTAAAGTGTGATGCTCAGTTTTTTTCAGTGGCTGGCAACTTCTTCCAGTTTTTCTGACTTCTTGTTTTATTTTTTAAGGAAAAAATGTTACTTTACGGACTGGAAGAGCAAAACCCTGGGCAGGTAAGTAGATTTAAGGTATTGGATTATTTTGCTCTGTGGGGACAGGAAGCTGGATGCTTCACTGCCTCTAATGAAATTCGTGAGCAGCATATCTGCAGGGCTTGAGCCGTAATGTGAACTGTGGATACTGTTTTAAGACTAAAGTTATCAGTCACCTCAGTGAGAAACTCCCAACAGAGAAAGTTTGAGTCAAACTGTCATTGTGCTTTTTAAACCCAACCACTGAGTGAATAATTTAAACAGACTGTTAATAAATGAACACTATGTGTAAGGTCTGGGATTACATTTTAAATTGGAAAGTCACCCCATGTCAGCACTAACTGACTACTAGCAATAACTGAAATGGTTGGAGAGTCGTCGAGAGACTGTTGCAATGTTTGTTTACATTAATGCGAGTAATTAAACTTTCCAACCTTTTCAAAAAGCACAGCATCCTGTACATCAGGCACTTTGTTGAGAGTACAATACTGTAAACTTGACGGTGCTTTTCTATAACAAATTTTAATATTTCAGTCAAGTAAATGGAGCTGCACAGGCTGATTAGCATACTATTTTTAGAGAGATGCACTCGCACTTTGATGTGATGTTCAAGAGTTGTCCAAGCTCTGCACAGAACTCCAAATTTCCATCTCGCTGAAATTC